>CM047910.1:16612825-16653457 GCA_026229545.1 Pistacia atlantica
TCAGGATCCCTCATTTTAAATACACCTCTTCTATAATAATAATAATTAAAAAAAACCTTCTTTTAACCCATTTAACAGTGAAAATAGCCATCTAAGCTTAATTAGGTTTATTTTTCGAGATAATTGCTTTAAACCCCTTGAGGTATAGAAGCCCATCCCATTTAATACTGAAAATCCGTGTTGGACCCTCATTAGGGCCAACCGCAGTTGGCTCCACATCAAGGCCCATCAACAATCAACACTACGCCCATACCCAACTTGGTTGGTTCCTCATCAAAGCCGATCCAGTAGCAGATCCATTCTACGACTTGAGCGATCCTACAAATCAACAATGGTTGCAATGTTTTCACTAAGATTAGGGATGTAGAACTCGCACTCACCCCTAAACGGGACTCCAAGTCTCGTGGGAGCCTAAACCTCCCCAGCCTCTTATAAATAACAACGTCGACCCTTTCAGAGCGGGGGTCATAGCATACTCTTGACCTTACTATTTATTATGCCATTCACTCCCCATATTCTCATTCTTGCACTCTCGTCCAACCGTCGTTTCACACCGTAGAGTCGAGTTTCAACCACCCTACAATGGTTGTCATGCCACAACTCCACGGTCATGGTAATTTCTATCCACTCTATCTTCTTCATCGCCTATTTTCTTTTTTCAACTGTGCAAACTTAAGCGCCGAAATGCCTACGACCGACACCACACCGATGTCAAGGACTTTGCATTCATCCTCCCTTTCTATGTCTTTGCTTGTAGGTCTAGTAGGTTGTCAAAGGCCACATCCTTGCAAGGATCAATTGTAGATTCCGACCGTCTATAGAGACCAAACCCTTAAGCCGCCATTCTCCATGCTCCAACAACTTCCACTTTCCATGCACAAACATCCTCTATCCCAACCATTTTCGTATCACCAATACCATAATCACCTCACAACCTCCATCCCGACCATTTTCACACCACTACTACCATACTCAAAGAAGTAGCTAGGATTTCTAGTCAGTGGGGTCTAAAGGTCTAAGCTGATAAATTTACAATAAAATATATACTGAAGTAATAAGCATAAAAAAATGTAATCTAAAAATTTAATTTTAAAAGTTATACATTCATAAAATGATAAAAACAAGCTAGGACAACATAGCTCATGATCTTTTATTAATTAAAAAAGATAGAAGAAGAGATTTTTAAGCAAAATAACAAAAAATGAGCATTATCTTACCCTGTGACCTTCAAAAGAGTCTAAATGAGTAGTCTTTCTTGATTAATCCAACCAAAGAAATAAGAAAGTATGAGAGAAAAGGAGAGGAACTGAGGAAGAGAAAAAACGTGAAAAACATATGGGGTATTTTCGAATCTTGGGATCAATAAAATATAGAAATATCTTAATGGGGTCAATAAAATATAGATAATTCTAGTGGGGTCAAAATTGTTATTTATTATAAAATAGATACCTATTTTTAATAATTTTAGAATTTCAATGAGGTTAAGCGACCCCACTGGGTATACTTTGGCGTTGGGGCCAAGAGGCCACGACGTTGTTGATGTGGTGGTTGTGATGGAGATGCAAGAGGGTGCGACATGATGTAAAACCTCCCCCTAGTCAGGTACCCTTTGAATATCCCTAAATGAGAATCCAAAGAATTCATGTCTAGGAAATGAGTTGTATTTAGAAAACCTGTGCAAAAATAATAATAATGTTCGAAACATTACTATAAGATGTACTGTAGGATCAAAATTTGTACCTTCAAAAATAAAAACAAAAACTTAAATTCATTTGGGCATCAATCAATCAAAACATATTAATGCCATTTTCATTCATATGGTGGAAACTTCAAAAAGGTGTTTCAAAAACATTTGTCATTTACATTATTTACATCAACATAAAACGTCAGGATGACAATAAATTATCTCCTCTCACGCATAGCCTTGCTGTCTCCAGCATCTCTTGCTTCTGGATTTCCTGTAAAACATTCAACCATGAAAGGGTGAGCACTAATCACTCAGTAAGGAGTGATCCATTCAATACCAAGTATGTCATTTGACATTCATTCACATGCCACACGTCTTTTGCATCTAAGTATGGTTCCTTTTCTTTACTAACTCATATACTTTTCATCATCTTCCCTGTGGTCATATAAAACATCAAGTGTACACATACAAATAAGTATGTAAACATAGTGCACACACATCACATGTCATGACATAACATCGAAATATCATCTAACATGAGTACAAATCATTTCATAATGTAAATAACATTATAACTCATGTAATGCAACTAAATGCATATGAATCATCCAACGTCTAGCCGATCGAACTTTTCTTGGCGTCTTAAACACTTCATATTATCTAGCCTTAAATTCATCTAGAGTTCATATCATCAAGAGCGTGTTTACGCGTTATTTAGCATTTAAAGCATATATTCATCTTTCCTCAACCGGTATCGAGGTATGCTTATGTGTTATTTAGCATCTAAAGCATATATTCATCTTTCCTCAACCGATATACGAGGATATGCTTATGTGTTTTCCATCCTGTCTATATCCATCTCTAACATCTTATGGCTTGTAAATACATGTTTTAGTGATCTTAATACTTTTAATTCATCTATGGATTATCAATCCATCTACATTACCTCTTGCTCACATTCATCATCTTAAAACATATTTTACATTGCATCTTCATGTCATTTCATAACATTAATCATTCATTCGCATCCATAACCTTGTATATCTTTCAAAGATCATCTAACTAATGAGTAAACATTAGTACATAGCTTGATTACAACAATACATTAATAATCATAAGAATTAATCATGTTAAATCTTAAACTTTAATAACCAGAAGTTTATTCTTCAGGCCATTTTCCATCAATTTCTCAAACAAATTGGCTCTTGGCCTAAACATAAAAGTTATAGGGATATGTCTTAACTTTCTAATGCTTTAAGAATTATCTCATTTTGATTTTTATAACTCAAGTTATGGTCGAAATATTGAAGCATGTTTAACATAACCTCTAAACTTGCCAAATCTGATTTTTTCAATTAAACCATGCCATATCAACTTCTATGGACAATTAACAAGTACACAACTTATGGATAAATTAAACCTCCCCTTAATAGTCTTTAACATCTTAAAGGAAGTGTAAAACTTCATTCCCATGATCATCCATCATTGCTATAACATTGTAAGTTAATGCAAACAATACATCAACACTTCTAATAACAATCATTCAACACCATTTGGCCTCCAATACTACAAGTATTACCACAATCAACATCAATACTTTATTTTCTTCAATTAAACATAACAACTCATAAAATATAAATGATAATAACTTCATGTATAATGAATTCAAGGCAATAAATAACATTAATGAGTTCAACTTCACTTGCCATCAACTAATTCTATGTCTTAAAGCCTTAATTTAAGGTTTCATTAAAATCTACAAACCCTAGCTAGCATAATCCCTAAAGTCATGGGAGGTTTTTATTTACCTTTTTGAAGAAATTTCCCCACAATTCTTGCTCCCTTGAAGAAAATTAGGCCAATCTTCTTTGATCTCTAGAGAGAGAAAACTTGGATTAGAGAGGTTATGGTGGAATTTGAGAGAAAATGGTGAAAGGTTGAAAAAAAAAAATTGTTCCTTCTCCTCCCTTGAACGAAATTGATGGATAAAAAATATATTGAATTTTCATTTTCATCTCCCATGTAATGTGTAATTACATTATTAGCCCAATTATTTTAATTATCTAACTCATAAGTCCTTAATTTCTCATATAAAGGCAATTTAATCATTTGGCACTAGAAATAATTATTACTTAATTAATGCTATTAAATATAATTAAGCCTACTCATCCTTGACTTTTTGCAATGCTTATCCATAGGTAAAATGTCTATTTTGCCCATGATGTATTTTTATGGATAATTGATTCATACCATTCCAAATGAATTGACTATTTTACCTTTAATTAGATTTTATGCTTTTTAATATAAAATTAACATCTAAAAGATTATTTTGAGTTAGGAACATGCCTTTGACATCTTGGTTATTACACATGGTGGCTAATTCGGTGTTGGGAGACTTGGGAAATGGTGGCTAGCTTGGGTAGAGAGGAGAGATACAATAGAGTTAAATAAGGCTTAAAGTACACATTTTCACAATTTGGGGTTTATTTCTTATTTTAATTAAATTTCATTTACTCTTTTACCCCTTTTCTTTAAAAACTAATGTAAAAGTGGTAACATGCATATGACAAGCGTTGACAACAATATCCAGAACCATAGAGGCTTTATTGATTTAAGGTATACCCCAGGGGGTTTAAAGTAATTATGTCTTATTTTCCCCCACTTTGAAACTTAATTAGGTTTTTTTTTTTTTTTTTAACCCAATTTTTCCCCAATCTCAAACTTAATAGGATTTTAGTTTGCACCTTTTACCCAATTTTCTAATTTCAATTTTGAAAGCTTTTTTTCTTCAGATTCAGATTTATCACGTCATGTGATCACTTTTTCCATGGTTTTTAGTTTTATATATTCATCAAACAAACAAATATTTGAATTAAAACTGGGTTTTAATGATTATGAAAATTTATGGCTAGGGTTTTGAAAATTTATGGCCAAGGTTATGAAATTTAGGGTTAGGGTTTATGAAAGATTAAAGGTTAAAAATTAAAACAAAAATATTAAAAATAGTATGAGTGTATTTAGAAATTATAATTTCATTTCTAGTAATTTTATTTAAGGCTAAACTTGTCAAAACAAAAAATATATTTAAAAGTAGGGGATTTTGATCAATTAGGTGGGGGTTCAAAGTCACTTTCCTACTGTTTCAAAACTCATAAGAGAATATTTTTGATAATAAGTCTATTTTCTTTCATAAAAAGAAATGTAAATTAATATAATCAAGTAATCAACAAATGATAATTTAAATAATTAAACAATACTAATGGTTTTCACATGGACGAAGACCCAATTGTTGCTTTTACTTGTCCAGTTTAAATTAATTTAGAGCAATATCTTCTCATCTAATCTTTAAATTACGAAATTTATTTAGTTATATAAATTATTTAAAATATTACAACAAAATCATTTCACAAATAATCATGAAAACTATATTGCAGTGACCTGTATTCCAAAATTTTATGTTATTTTTCTAATTTAATTTTGCTTGCCGGTATAAGTAATATCAGTATATTTCCCGTCTGAGGATATCTGTCTGCCATCTTCTTGGAGAAAATTTAGGTGGTAAAGTACTCAAGTCGTTAAGTTGATGATGCCACAACAGAAACCACTGGGTTTATTGAAATTTATTAAGTTTATTTAAAATGAAAAAACTAAAATAAAAGAAAATTTAAATAAAGATATTTTGTGGCTATATTTTGTCATCAACAGAGGTAGTAACACCAAAATAATTCGATATCTTTTTTTCTTTCTTTTCTGGTTGTGGGTATCCGATCCAGTTTACGTACACCTCAACTAATCTTTCAGGACCCTGAAACTGTTGGTCGGATAAGAACTCTAATGATTATCTCTATTAACAACCATTGGGGTTCGAACTCGGAAGACCATGTTAGATCTCTCTCTTTTGAAACCATTTTAGATTTTTCTCTTACTCATTTATTATCAAGGAGACTCGAACTTGAGAGATCATATTAGATCATTCTTTGCTCTTTTACCATCAGTCCACCCAATGACTAGTGATGGTTAGTAATTCAATATCTTGACTAAGCTATTCTATTGAAAAATTTTAAATAATTGATTTAATTTTAAATAATCTTAACAAATATCAAATTATTAATATAGTCTAGATTTTCTTTATAACATAACATGTGAAATCAACTTATAATTTGTTCTCAGTGTTAAATAACAATAAATCTTTTCATGTTCATCCAACCAGAAAGTGTAAAATTAAACAGCTATGCCAAGTAAAAGTTCAAAATAATGTTAAATCATTGACAACCTTAACAAAATCAGTGAGCTTTATATAGTCGCGAAGAAGATGAGAAAACACGATTTCACGAGATGACTAAAATAATCTACAAAGACTCTATCGACTACAAACTAGTGAAAAACGAAGGTGCATGTATATTCTCAGCATCTCACTATTAAGGGCAGGAAACTGAACATCATCCAGCTTAAAGCTGAGAGTAGTCTGAGTCTGAGTCCCAGCCTCAGCCTTGACGATGCCTCTATTAGCAACAAGTGGGTGTTTCTTGCTTTCTATTCTTCTCAGTGGTTTTTAGAAACCATTCATGTCTATTACCACCTTATGCTTATCATTGTCTTGGCTCATCTCTTTCTTCTTAGGCTTAGCAAGAATATGATCATCCTCAACTTTCTTTTGATGGACAAACTTCAATGATTCGAAATCCACATCAAGATTGACTTTCCTTCCAACATCAGGTTTCCAAACTGCATTCAAAGCCTGTTTCTTTTCAAGAAGCTCCTTCTCATACTCTTTCAGAGTCAATTTTGTTTCAACAACTCGTTCTTCTTTCTGTTGATTATCTTGCCTGGCTACTTCTAATTTCAGTTCCTGCTTCGGCCTTCGATGATTAATCACCGGCTCTTTCATAGTTCCATGATCTTAAGCAACAGCAAGCTTTGTAGGCTGCTGCATTGTCACTTTCTTCTTTTCAGCTTGTTGCTTCTTGGCACCTGTAGACAATGGAGTTGGAGCCTTTTTGGAAGAACGTTGTCGCCATCTTCATTACTCAATAAGTCGAAACAATTCTGAACTACGAAAGCCATGAGAGTCCTTTAATTGATGTTAAGCAACAAGAAGACTACACAAAAAACTAGCTAAGAACTACTCGGTAGAATTGGACGAAAAAAAGTTTTCGTTTATGAGAAAAGTAAAGAAATCATGTTGGAAGTAGTGTTTATATAGGCTTTGAAAAAGGATCATGAATTGGAGTTCCGTTGTATTGGAATAAGTATAAGAAGCAGGGTTGTTTCTTGGTAAAAAGAATACCATGCTGCAATGTTCTCTTGACATATTTGAGGATTCGTTTACATGCTGTCCAGTGACCTTCAGTGGGCTGCTGCAAAAATTGACTGAGCTTATTGACAGCAAAAGCTAAGTCTGGCCGAGATAGTGTCAGATATTGAAGTCCACCAATGACACTTCTATACAGTGTATGTTGTTCAAACACCTTACTATCCTCCTTGCCGAGTCGAAGACCAGTAGCCATGGGAGTGGAACAAGGCTTCGAATCTGCCATTCCTGCCTTAAGGAGAAGATCATGTGCATATTTGGTTTGGGACAGCAGTAAACCAGAATCATTTCTCTTTACCTCAAACCCAGGAAGTACTGCATTGTACCAAGAGTTTTTAGAGCAAATTTGCTATTCAAGTCAGCAACTAAGCTTGATATGAGCTCAGAATCATTCCCTGTTACAAGGATATCATCTACATACACTAACAAATACATTAATTTGAAATCCTTTTTGTAGAAAAACAAACTCACATCTGAAACAGAATTTTCAAAACCCTAACTGATCAAGGCAGATTTGAGTTTATCAAACCAAACTCTAGGAGCTTGTTTTAGACCATACAAGGCTTTATGAAGTCTCAAACCTACTCGAGGATGACCCTTGGGGTCTGCAGCATGCGAATATCCTTCAGGGAGGAAGCATAAAGACAGTTTCAGTTAGTTCCCCATTCAGGAACACATTATTAACATCCAACTGCTGGATTTCCCAATTTTGGTGCACTGCATAGGATAACATGACTCTAATTGTGGCTGCTTTAACAACTGGAGAAAATGTGTCGAAATAATCTAGACCAGGTGCTTTCAACACACATCCCAACTTGGTGTGCATTAAACTTGCACTTGCATCATACTGTTTCCTTAGCTAAAAAAGATTTTATTTGTTTTTCAGATTAGGAAGTAAACTTAAATTGATTTAGAGCATAATCTTCCCATCTAATCTTTAAATAACGATATTTATTTAATTATATTATTTACTAAAAACATTACAACATTTAAATCATTTCACAAATAATCATGATAATTTGTTGCAGTGACCTTTATTCCAAATTTGATGTTAAATTTCTAATTTAATTTTTTTGTGTGACCGGGGGTGTCCATACCAGTTTATGCGTATTCTAAGTAATCCCTTAGACCTTGAAGTTATCGACTTGCTAGTATAAGTTATATTGGTTTGTTTGTTGAGTAAGGATATCTGTCTACTATCTTCTTTGAAAAATTTAGACTATCACCGTGATGCTATCTCAGATTGTTAAGTTGGTATTGAAAACCACTCTTATTGACATTTATTAAGTTTATTTTAAATTAAAAACTAAAATAAAAGAAAATTTAGACAAAGCATAAAAAATTGACCAAAATGAGATACAATACTGGACTAAGATGAAAGGACCAAAAAGTAGCAGACATAGTTTACAGTGGGAAGCATAGACGAGGAAAAATTAATTCTTTGATTTTTTTTTCCAGTGACAAAACGATTGCAATGACAGTAAGAAACTATAGATTTACGAACGAAAAGTTCAAAAGTATTGGCGATGTTGACTCATCACTTGCTGAATTTTGCGGTGATGAAAAGTACAATGGCAAAGAAAACTCTAATGATGTGTTGAGGAGATTCTGGCAATATTTTGTAATCGACAGAGGTAGTAACCCGAAAATAATTCAATATCTTGACTTAGCTATTTTATTGAAAAATTTAATGTAATTGGTTTAATATTTGATTTTAAATAAACTTAATAGATTTTAAATTGTTAGTGCTCCGTGGGAACCAGTCTAGATTTTCTTTATAACATAACATGTAAAATCAACTTACAAACTTAGTATTTTGTTCTCAGTGTTACACAGCAATAAATCTCTTTGAGTTCATCCAATTAAAAGTGCAAAATTGAACAGCTATATATGACAAATAGAAGTTCAAAATAATGGTAAACCATATTATTGACAACCCTAACAAAATCAGTGATAGCTTTATATAGTTGCAAAGAAGATGAGAAAACACAAAGTCTCTCTACGTTATAAATTCAACATTATGCATAAAATAATATCTTGAAACAAAAAGGATCTAAAGAAAAACCTCAAATAATCTAGAAAGACTATATCGACTACAAACTAGTGATAAATGAAGTTTCTGCGCATTCTCTGCATCTCGCTTGAGGGCAGGAAACTTAACAGCATCCTGAAAGCTGAAGGTAGTCTCAATCTCATTATCATTCTCAGCTTTGACGATGCCTTCATTAGCAGCAAGGTGTTTCTTGGTTTCCGTAAGTATTTTTGTCATATTATGAACTTTGTGTGATGACACTTAACATCACTCTGTTTATGCACAATCGTTTTATGGTTTTCGACACTTGCCCAAAGATTTCCTTTACATATGTTGTGTCTCTATTTGACGTTAGGATCTTACCCATATCTGAGACATGTGTAAGTAGTCAATGTACACATGTAATTAGGTCATTTGGTGTACTAGAAAATTCGTTTAGCTTTATAGTGGTCTCAAGAAAGTTTGGTGAAAACTTTCCCAAAATAGCTAAACATGAAAAATGCTTGTTGGCTGGTTGTCCCCTTGCATTAGTGCACAAGTTTCTTTATATTCGTCTTCAATAATGCATTTTAGTTTAAGCTTGAAGATACCCCTGGAAGTACTTTGCATATTCTTTGAGGTTTCCCTTGTTTTTGATAGGTTTCATATGCTTTGGTAAGCTTACAAATACCCTTACTAAACCTTGTTTGTTCATGGTTGGAACGTGGTTTCATTGGTGATGCTTGATGAGATTTCAAGCTATTGGAGCTGAAGTGCGTCTTTGATGTTGATCCTTGAGAGGAGCTCAAGGTTGTCCAGGAGGTATCTTGGCGTGAAGCTTGCTATGGTAGTTCAAAGTTCAACCAAAGGGTAAAGTTTGAAGTGTTGTGACAACGGGGAGTGTTCTTGCAACTGACACTTAACTTTGGCTTTATAATTGAACTATAAATGTTTATCATAGTAGATTAGCTTCATTTGAACTTGGTCTCATAGATGTAGACAGGTTGCCGAATCATGTAAAATTGCTTTGTCTGCTTTACATTTTTCCTTGGATGTTTAGTTTATGTTGATGATGAATAAGCCAACCCAAATGCACAAATCAACATGTTTAACCCATTCCGCTTAAGTTTAATCAACTTGGTAAAGTGATAAAACTTTCAGTTTCTCTTCTTCTCAATGGTTTTAAGAAGCCATTGATGTCTATTGCCAACTTATGCTTATCGCTTTAGCTTCATTTTGTTGGCTCATCTCTTTCTTGTTAGGCTTAGCAAGAGCATGATCATCATCAACTTTCTTTTTATACACAAACGTCATTGATTCAAAATCCTTTTCAAGATTGACTTTCCTTTCAACATTAGGTTTCCAAGTTGCATTCAAAGCTTGTTTCTTTTCAAGAAGCTTCGTCTATTGGGAATTTAGAGCAGAATATTTGATTAAAAAGTTGTAACAAAGAAAATAATAGAAAGAAATGCAGAAAATTGAAGCTCACAAATTATTTACTGAACTAAAAGTGTCTATATATATAAGCTTACAACAAAAAACAAATTAGCAAAAAATTACTGAACCACTGCAGCCACTAATGAGATTTTAGCCACAATAACATAGCCTTTATTTGACTAACAGAACTAGAAAAATATAGACCACTACTAACAAAGCAAAAGACCAAGTCAAACTTTGAATCATTCTTCAACAATCCCTCGTGATCCAAAGTTGCAAACACCAATATGAAATCTGAAGTAAATAAACTTCTCTTTTGGCAGAGGCTTGTAAGTATATCTACAAATTGATCATTTGTGTTACAATACTTCAATGTTATCTCCTCATTCGCAACCAAGTCTTGGATGAAATGGAAATGAATATCAATATATGCTTTGTTCAGCCATGAAAAACTGGATTTTTTGTCATGGAGATTGTTGCTTTGTTGTCACATAATATTTTCGTTGCTCCTTCTTGCTTTTGATGAAGTTCTACTGATATTCTCCTTAATCAAACAGTTTGACAAGCTGTTGAGGTTACTGCAATGTATTCTACTTCTGAAGAAAACAATGATGTTGTGTGTTGATGCTGAGGTTTTGGCACCAACTAATTGTCACGTGCGTAACGCTGATTGGCCAAGAAACACACGTGATAATGAATATAGGAAGCGAAATAAATGCAAAGAGAGTTTTTAAAGTGGTTCGGATGCTAAGGTAGCAAGTCCTACGTCCACTGATTTGTATTGATATTGATAGTGTGGGTGTGTCGCAATGACTGACTTACAAAAGATTTGGAAAAAGTAAATGTGTTGTTTACAGGAGAGAGAGTTTCTTAGTGTAAAAATGGCCGAATCCCCTTAATGAAGGGGTCTTCTTCATTTTATATCAAACTGAAGCGTGTAATCATCATTAAATCCATGGGATGGTGTGATTGTCAGGATATAATCCGGCTTTACGTACCATTGCTCTCTTCACAAGCTGATTTCGCACGATTTATTGCAGGGGAAAGGGACACGTGTGAGCTCTATATCATTTGGCAGGTCTGACATATGCTTGTTGCTCTGACGGGAGCAGGTCACTCTTCACGTGACTTTCCCACGTCAGCCCTTACTTTCCCAGGCATAACTGAAGCCCCCTAGTTTTTAAGGTTTGAGGATCAAACCTTGGAAACTAAGTCACATTGGAGGTTCTGGTCGCTCCGACTTGAATGGGATGAGCTCGGCACAGGGCCTTTGGCGAACACGACCTCGCGCAATTCCTTGCCTAAGCGACCTGACAATCTTCATTCTAGCGACCTGGATTCGTCGGACGCTCCTTTCTATATCCTAGGGTTAGGGATTCAATGAACCTAGTTCTGCGTTGTCGCACATTAAATGCGTTGTGTGCTGACCCGATGCCGTTTTGACAGCGTTGGTTGTGCAACGCATTTGAAACGACGACTCTTATCATGGCATTTAATGCGACGTGGGGTGCATTTAATGCGGGGAGAGAGAGAAGGCTGTCGTTTCGATTCCGAGTGGTGGTAACCTTCGATTCGCAATCCATATAAAATCCCACATTTTCTAGATGACGCCACCGAAATTTCTTTTGCTTCGAGTGACAAACCTTCGCAAATTGAAAGCTTTTGTTTTTCGATTGGCGTTTCTCATATATCTGAAACAAGATTCGACCTTAGTCGCACGTCCCAGAAGGTAAGATCTTTTTCTTTTTCCTTTTTGTTTGGTTGGGCGATGGCGTTGGGTCTCCTGGTGTTTCACCAGAGATGTGATGCCGTCATTGGATTCGAGCCGTGGATGGCAGCTCGAGTTACTGTTAGGGTTTAAGGGATTTGTCCCACGCCGTCACGCGGGACATGCGATGGCTAAAATGACCTGTCTGTCGATGTTGCAGACTGGAATGGAACCGTCAACATCCAGACCCGAAGGAGCCAGCTCGTCCTCGCGGGAAGTTCCCGAGGGACGCATCCCTTGATGTCTTCTCGGTTCTCACCCAAGAAGAGCTTAATAGGATAAAAAAGCAGTTCGACGTCCGCACGGAGGTGTTCCTCGACCACACCAAGTCGTCACGGCGCCCCTCCGATGGCCTTGCCGCGATCTTCGAAGAGATCTTCAAGGGTGGAGGGAGGATTCCCCTCCATCCTTTCATCAGGTCAGTCCTGGATCACTTCAGGATCGCATCGATGCAATTCAAGCCAAACGCGTATGTCATCGCCGTCGCGATGTACATCGCGTGCTGCGAAAGCGGCTTGGGTGAGCCAACGGCAGTGGAGCTCGGCGTCGCCTACTACCTTAAGAAGAGTAGGGACAAGGACTCATATTATTTGTCTCGGTGACCTACCATTGCCGCAGGGATACATAGCTATCCCAGCAATGCGGGGGCTTACGAGACAAAGTTCTTCTTTTTCTGTTATGACGGCTACTGCCGCTTTCAAGAACCAAGTAGGTTTTTCTTCGTTGGGTTCATTATCTGCTCGCATGATTTATAATAACGACATGCTTTTTCCTTACAGAACGACCAGACAAGCCCTACTCGCCGACCCAGATAGGCTCGTATCTTTTGGAGTACTGGACGAGGAGAGCCGGGATGCGAGGAAGCTTGTGACGACCGCAAACTTGCGAAAGTACAGTTTTTTCAGCGACAAAGTGTCTTTAGAACCCCTAGAAGGTAAGTTATACTGGTTTCCTTGTGGTCGTAGAATAATTTTGTTTACTAACGTACTTGCGTGCAGCAGCTATGCCTCCAAAGGAGTCCGAGCAGCCTCGCCGAGCGTCGTTCGTCTTCCCTCGATCAAGGAGAGAGAGCAACTGCCTCGTCTATTCCGCGCTGGTGCGAATAGTCGCGCCTCCCCAGGCCCCGTCACGTGCGAAGCGGCCGGGGCGAGCAGTCGCTCAGGCAGTGCTCGCACGCCATCTGCCTCGCCCAGGCGGAAGGCTTCGACCTAGAGGTCGAAGAAGAGGAAGCAGATTCAGGCCAAAGAGTCGGAGACTGAATCTGAGGAACAGACTTTGAGGTCGCGACAAGAATCAAGGAGGTCGGGCAAGGTGCCCGTGAGCGAGGTCTGCCGCCGACAAGGACGAAGGATGCACCAGTGCTAGACTCATTGGGGAGTCTGCCCGAATACCTGCAGCCGATAGTTTATGGTCTGCTCGTGTGCAAGCTATCGGAGTCATACGACGAGTTTGCTGATACGAGCGACAACCTGATGACCACGTCGTTCCAGCATCTAGGCAAGGTAAACGAGCTGTATTTGAAACTTCATTCTGATTTATTTCTAACTCATATCTTGCTCGCAGGCGTTGCTTGCGATGAGGATGTCTATGGAGAAGACACGGGCCGGGGGCCAGAGGGGACAAGCGACCTGAAGGAGGAGGTCGCGAAGGCTGAGCGAGCTTGGAGTCCGTCGAAGCAGAAAGAACACAGGCGTTCGAAGCGGCGAACAAGTATTTGAACCAAAAGGACGCTACTTTACGAACAGTGGACTTCCAAAAGACGGAGCTCGATCGACGTGCGGAGGAAGTTAAGGAACTTCAAAGGACAACCGCCAGGCTCTCTAAGGAGGTCGGAGAGAAGGACTAGGAGATCCAGGCGACCTTCGCAGGGGCTCAGCGAGCTGAACACGAGAGGGAGGCCTCCGAACAGGAAAGGCAAGCTCTTGAGGCCGAACTCCAGGAGAGTCGGGAGAGAATCGCTTCTCTGACTGAAGAAATGTGGAATCAGTCAGAGGAGCTGGAGGAAAAGGCCGCAGACCGGGCAATCGGGTCTATCTACTCCTTGCGAGCAAAGAACCCAGATTTGGACCTCCGAAGATTAAATTTACACTGCCGTACCCACTGCGATCACGACGCTTTTTCTTTCGCTCCCCTTGGTTTTCTTTTGTGGAGTCATCAATGTACTCCTTGAAGTGCCCTTTCTTGATGAGCTCTTCGATAGCCTGCTTTAGAGCTCGGCATTCATCAGTGAGATGCCCATTATCCCGATGGTAACGGCAGTATTTTTTGTTGTTTCTGGCCGTAGCAGGGGTTTTCATGGGTTCGGGCTCATCGAGTAGGCTGACCTTCTCGGATTTGTCGAGGATTGCAGATATGGACACGTTCAGCGGAGTGTATTGAGTCCTGTCATGGTCGCGACGAGGAACAGGAGCATAAGACTTTTTCTGCTCGTAGCGGGGTTTCTTCCCTTTTCGCTGATCGTCAATATCTCCTTTGCGATCAGCTCGCCTATTATCTCCCCGACCAGACATACTATTGGAAGTGCCGTGATCGCGACGGCGGAGTGTTGCCAATGAATTCTCTATTCGGAGATACTTTTCTGCTAGGTTGTAGAATCTGGTGAGGGAAACATCGT
This sequence comes from Pistacia atlantica, assembly GCA_026229545.1. Taxonomy (NCBI): domain Eukaryota; kingdom Viridiplantae; phylum Streptophyta; class Magnoliopsida; order Sapindales; family Anacardiaceae; genus Pistacia; species Pistacia atlantica. The sequence goes on from CM047910.1 coordinate 16,627,654, forward strand.
CCTTAGCCTGCAGTTCTTTCCACAGGTCGGTTTGCGAGCGGACTCCAGCTATTATAAGTGTTCGGATGGACTCTTCTGGAGCGTGGGCCACCTTGTTGAGTTCCCTGTGGAAACGGTCAATGTAAGACTGCAGGATTCGTCTCTTTCTTGCCTTATGTTGCTGAGGTAGCTTAAAGGCATTGAAAACTTCCGATTGGCTTGGAAATGCCGCAGGAACGTCGTGCTCATCTGAGGCCACGAACTCATCGATCCCGCTGGAAGCGACCTTAACCACCGCTTGGCGTGAGAAGTCAGCGTCACGGCCAAACAACGGCATTTTGCAAGGTCCGAAACCTAGTGGAGCTCTATCAGGTCGTTGAACTCATATAAATGATCCTGCGGATCGTAGTTCCCATCAAACGGCCGCATATAGGGGTGTTCAAAAGAACCGTTCGGAACCGGAACCGTTGGGCACCCGGTGTTTGGTTCCAGGTTCCTACCCGAAGGCCGATCTTCAACGGGTAGGTTCCGGTTCCAAAAATCTGGAACCGTCTTGTACGGTTCGGTTCGGTTCGGTTCCTAGAATCGGGAGGCAAGGCCAAGGCAGCTGGACCGAAATGAAATGTTATTAAAGAGTGGGGGGGTTATTGTAATTTACCTGTCACATATAAATAGTTTAGATTAGGGCAAAAAAAACTCATCTTCTTTCTTCCCTTCTCACACTCTTCATCCGCTCGGCCGCTTCCGCCTCCTGCTACTCTCTGTCCATTCACTTCAAATTAAGGTAAAATTTCAGCTTTTTTTCTGGGTAAAATGAATGGAATATATGTTTTTTTTTTTAATTTTATCTTTCTGTATATATATAGATAAGAGAAATCTTTATACGCTTTTCACAGTTGGTTTGGCTCCATCTATTCAACCTCATGTGGGTTTCATAAAGTTTGAAATAGGTGTCTCTGCTTCCTCTGCAACCTTTTTACATGGGGTTTAACGTCTAACTTCAATCTTTCTTTTGCGTGAAGTTTGGTTTTTTTCTAAGTATACAGCACTTTTTCTGCCGTCTTTTCATTGATATTCAAGAGGGTTTCTATGGCTTCATGTATGTCTATTAGAATGTCTTTTATTTGGAGAATTTAATGGTTTGTTAATGATTATCCGTCCGTATGGAGAAATGGGTATGTGTTTGATTTTGTTTTTGTTCTGTTGAGTGATTGGTTTTCTGGGTTTTGTTCGTTCATTATGTGTGTTGTGCTTTTTTTGTGAGAGCCCAGGTTGTTGAATTTCATGTTTGTTTTTATGTGTTTTTTTTTTTAATATGTTCCTTCTTGCATTTGCTCGACTTGGATTTATTTTTGAGGTTTTACCAAGAATATATATTATTTCTGTTTTTTCCTCATTTCTTGTTCTTTTGGTTTGGGTTAGTGATGAAATTCAATTTAGATGGTTGTGATTCATCTCTGCTGGAAACATGTTTGTATGATAATATGAACACTATGTAGCTGGGTGTGGAACTTAGTAGCTCTGTCCTGGTTGGGTGTTAATTAATTTCATCCATGGTAACTTAGATCCATGATAACTTCTTCCAATCATAAAACATATAGCTTTTGGAACTAGGAGGCTTCCTTACTCTGTAAATTTGGGGGGGGTCAAGAGGAAATGAAATGCTTTACTAGTCAAAATAGATTTGTTTCTAACTACTCTTGTTGTTAACATCATGATATCGCAGAATGAAGTGACGTTGCCTAATATATGTGATGGTCCCATTAAAGTGAACTATATTCTCGGCAGTAATGCTTTTATGTTTTGAGGATTACTTGATGGATGCAGAAAGTTATAACTCAGGTAACAAAATAATGTCAATCTTTTATATTCATATTTAGTTAATTTATTCCCAAATTATTTTGTTCAATATTTTGAACTTACTAATTAATTTTCTTGTACTTGTTTTGTAGAAATTAATGCACATGAGGCGAGCAATTCAGAGCATGGAGCATGAGATATTTTTAGTTTTTCATATTTGGATGTTGTTAATTGTTATGTTACTAATTTTATATGTTATGTAATTTCATCGTTTTAGTTTTGGAGTTTATAATTTTGAATTTGTGATTTTCAATGGATTATTGTAATATTTTAATTTTGAATTTGTGATTTTCAATAGATTATTTTAATTTTGGAGTTTGAAATATGAAGTTTACAATTTTAATTTTGTTAATAAGTGCCAAGTGGGGGGTATTTGTAAGTTTTTAAGAGTTTTTTTGTCATTTAAAAAACTTTGGGGGTAATTAGTTTTACAGGTAGGGAGGTAACCCGGAAGGCCGGAACCGACATAAGTTTTTAAGAGTTTTTTTGTCATTTAAAAAACTTTGGGGGATAATTAGTTTTACTGAGGTACCCGAGAATCGGAAGAACCTGGCTGTTCGGCCTGCCTAAATTCAAAGAACCGCAAGCCGCTTCCGGTTCCTGCCTTCGGTTCCTGCCTTCCAAAGGTTCCAAAGTCAAGGAACCGTCGGTTCCGGTTCCGGTTCCGGTTCCGGTTTCGGTTCCTTCCAAAAGTGTAGGGTACCGGAACCAACACCCCTCCCCAGCCAGCATAGCTCTGGCATCCCGAACCACGGTGGAAGATGGCTAGCACTTCAAGGGAGAAAAAGGGGGATGTGAGGTAGCTGCGCTGCTTCATTTTGCTGCTGTGGCCTGTCCGAGCTCGCCTATGCCTCCTCAATTTAGTGGTAACGAGCCAATTAGGGGTTGCTTTCACCCGTGCGAGCCCGACCTTCTTCTTGCTGGTTCAGGGGGAAAGTCCGGGAGGTCAGATTCCTCCTCGCCTCGGCTGGCATTTCCGGTCCGCACTTGACACACGCTGACTAGAGGCGTGTGAAGGCGATGGATTGTGCGGGGCATTTTCACGACCCTCGCGGTGGTACGAACCGCCCCTCGAGGTGTGGGGGCCACCCGCATGATAACGATCGGGATTGTTTTGCTGGTGGTGATAGGAATCATCGCGCCCAGCATTTTCGCTTGGGTTTGCCTGCGACGTGGCATGGGACAGCCCAGGGATTCACTTTTTCACCGAGTCTCAGCTTTGCCGACACCCTGCTCGGGGCACCTTTTGTATTCGCTGGTCCTTAGGAGCCCGTAGGCTTACTTTTTGCCACTTGCTTACCCTTGCGCCTACGCGCTGCAGTGCTCGCGGCATGGGCTATCGCCCTTTGCCGCGCTTTCGCGCGACCTGCAGGCGTCTTTGGCGGTTGTACCGCCCCGGCTGTTGTAGATGACATGCCTTGGTCCAAACGGTCCAGCCTCTAGTTGACCGTCTGGAGAGTATTGTCGAACCTCTCCAGGTAGCTTCTGATGGCAGGGTCGAGTTGCGGAGCTGCCGGGATATCCCCAGCAGCATTTTGCGAAACTGGAGGTATGTTGGAAGGGGTGTCCCTCTGGGCTGTGGGGGACTCTTCAAGACGCTTGTTCTGACTCGAGTTCAGATTGACGGGCCATTTGTAGCTGTAGGACCAATGGATCGAAGATTCTCCTGATGAAGGGTAGACACTAAATCAGCGCTCCTTCTAGCTCCAAACTGTTGATGCTGAGGTTTTGGCACCAACTAATTGTCACGTGCGTAACGCTGATTGGCCAAGAAACACACGTGATAATGAATATAGGAAGCGAAATAAATGCAAAGAGAGTTTTTAAAGTGGTTCGGATGCTAAGGTAGCAAGTCCTACGTCCACTGATTTGTATTGATATTGATAGTGTGGGTCAGGTCATAAGCAATGTGACTTACAAAAGATTTGGAAAAAGTAAATGTGTTGTTTACAGAGAGAGTTTCTCAGTGTAAAAATGGCCGAATCCCCTTAATGAAGGAGTCTTCTTCATTTTATATCAAACTGAAGCGTGTAATCATCATTAAATCCATGGGATGGTGTGATTGTCAGGATATAATCCGGCTTTATGTACCATTGCTCTCTTCACAAGCTGATTTCGCACGATTTATTGCAGGGGAAAGGGACACGTGTGAGCTCTATATCATTTGGCAGGTCTGACATGTGCTTGTTGCTCTGACGGGAGCAGGTCACTCTTCACGTGACTTTCCCACGTCCGACCTTACTTTCCCAGGCATAACATTGTGGCTTGCTTCTTTGAGCTCCAAGTGATCACTCATGATCCAAAACTGAAAACATTTGCTGAAATACTCTGCCTATCATCTAACGAACTTGCCCAATTGCTGTCAGTGAACCCACATAATCTGAAATTGGGAACTTTTGAATACCAAATTCCATAATCCATAGTTCTTGCAATGTAACACAAGACTCGCTTTGCTGCTCCAAAATGATGCTTTGAAGGATGTTGTGTAAACCTAGAAATCACACCAACAGAAAATGCAATATCGGGCCAAGTGTGGATTAGATAAATTAAGCCTCCAACTAAACTTTTGAAACTTTTAGCATTAGCCATTTCTTCCCCATCTTGAAGCTGTAATTTCTCATTAATGTTCATAGGTGTAGTTGCAGATTTACAATTGAGCACACCAAATTTATTGAGAAGATCCTTGGCATATTTTCTGTGTGAAATAAAATTCAATCTTCCGCTTGTTGTACTTTAAGGCCAAGAAAATAATGTAGTAAACTCATATCTGACATTTGAAACTCATTCATCATGTGTGATTTAAACTTAGCCACAAGGGAGTTAAAAGAGCTTGTGTAAATGATATCAGTAACATAAAGACACATGACGATGAAATCATTTTTACCTTTCTTTTTCAAGTAAAGAGTGGGCTCATTCTCACTCCTTGTGAACCCACTTTGCTAAAAATATCTATCAATTTTGCTATACCATGCCCACGAAGCCTGCTTCAATCCGTATAATGCCTTTCTCAACTTGTATACCTTTGCCTCTTTGCCTTCAGCTATGAAACCTTCAAGTTCAGCTACATAAACTTTTTCTTGTAAATTTCCATTCAAAAACTTAGCGGTTTGATGTCAAACTGATAAACATGCCAATGTAATTGTGCAGCCAAGGCCAAGACAATTCTCACAGTTTCAAAAACGAGCTACTAGAGAAAAAGTCTCTTCAAAATCAATACCATATTGTTGCGCATATCCTTTCGCCACAAGTCGAGCCTTTTGCTTTTGTATACTTCTGCTTGCATGATATTTTGTTCTGAATACCACTTCAAGCCAATTGCATTTTTGCCTTCAAGTATGTCCACTGTCTCCCATGTTTCATTCTTGTGGATTTCTATCAGCTCTTCCTTCATTGTTCATTGCCATTCTTCCTTTGTTACTGCTTCTTCATAAGTTATAAGATCTTAAACAACAAGAGCAAATTGACAAGATTCATATATGTCGTTCAAGGATCTAAACTTTCTTGGTGGTGTCTCAACCGAAAACTCTTTGGAGGTGAATGTAGAGTTTCGGCTCAAGGTTGTGGATGATGAACTTGGTGACATTGAGGATGATGAACTTGGTGACACAGTAGGTGTTGACTCTTGTCTTTCATATGGAGAGGTCTCATTGGGTATTGGAATTTGTTTTTGCATCTTCTCATCACTTCCACGCCAATCCCAGCTTGCATCTTCATCAAATACTATATCTATGCTTATTATTATCTTGCCACTGAGAGGGTTATATAACCGCGATATGCTTTGGATTGTGTATAATAACCAACAAAAATACACTTTTCAGATTTTTCATCAAGTTTATGATGAATTTTAGAATTTACTAAAGAATAGGCAATACAACCAAAGACTTTTAGGTGACTTACAGACAAATTTGTACCATGCCAAGCTTCATATGGAGTTTGATTCAAGACAACTCTTATGGGTGAGAGATTCAATAGATAGGCTGCTGTTGCCATAGCTTTAGCCCAAAATCGATTTGAAGCCCCTTTGCTTGTAACAAGCTTTTTTCGACCTCCACAACTATACGATTCTTTTGCTCGGTGACATCGTTTTGCTCTAAAGTGTAAAGAGCTATTAACTCTCCACGAAAACCATTTCCTTTACAAATTGGTTAAATTCTTTGGACAAGAACTCACCACCTCTATCTTTTCCACTTAGAAATTTCAGGCCCTTGATGTTTAGATGTCCGTATTGCATATGTCATAACTTCAAGTCATCTTTTCCACCAATAGCAAGAAGAAAATTCCCACGTTTGAGACTTCTAGTGGGAACATTTTGTTTTGAGTCATGTTAACATTGATAAGTGTTTGCCCTGATTGCTTTATGCTTATCTTTAATAACACATGCACCATCATCAAATGAGATTGAATATCCACCAACCATTAGTTGCCCAACACTTGATAAATTGTATCCCAAACCAAGTACAAACTAAATATTGTGCAATAGTTTTACTTCACCATGGCTAGTTTCAATTGCCATTGTATCTTTCCCTTCAACCTGAATTTCTTTACCATTTCTAAGCTTGACCTGCATCTTCTGTGTCTCATCAAGCTCTTTGAACATAGATTTCATTCTTGTCATGTGATTTGAACAACCGCTATCTACAAACCACACATCACTTGACTCATAGTTAGTATCAAAATAAGCCATAAAAAGCTTACTTTCCTCAACATTCTCTACTACATAATTCACTTGTTGATCTTTGTACCAACAGTCTGCTCTCATATGACCAAATTGATGACATTGAATACCATTCCTGTAGCTTCTTTACTTACCAAAGCTTTTTTGTTCACCAAATGACCTTTGCTGCCAATCAAATTGACTTCTACCTCTTCCGCTTCCATGACCATGACCACGACCACGACCATGACGATGGAATCCTTTTCCACGACCCCTACTGGTTGAGCTTTCAATTTCTCTAGTTTTGGTGGCTGCCTATTTTACTTGAAATACCTTTTATTCATTCTTTTTAAGTGATCTATTGATTCTTGACTCACGAGCTTGCAAAGATCTCATTAGTTCATCAAATGAAAAAAAATTGACAAATCCCTTGACTCTTCTATTGTGGCAACTGCATGATCAAATTTTGGAGTCAAACTTCTTAATACCTTTGCAACAATTGTTTGATCAGAAATTGTCTCTCCGTAGGATCGCATTTGACTAAATATTGCCATTGCTCTAGACAAAAAATCTTGCACTGATTCTCCACTTTTCATATACAGGGTTTCAAAGTCACGTAGAAGAGATTATAGTCTCACCATGATTATTTTGAATCACCATGGAACTCCTTCTGCAGATTTGACCAAGCTTGCTTCGATGTAGTTACTACTGCAATTCTTGAGAAAACACTATCATGGACAGCCTGCTGGATGATTGCTAATGCCTTGGAATTCTTCTTTTTATTGTCCTTCAATCTGATTTCTTATCAAGATCAGCATACCTATTTTCTACCAAGTCCCAAAGATCTTGAGATGTAAGTAGAGTCTTCATTTTGATATTCCAATATTCATAGCCTTTTCCCATAAAGATGGGAATGAGTGGTTTTGCGGTACTGACTGCATTTCCATTGTCAGCCATAATGTTTCTCTTAGGTGTTTTACTCTCACGTGTTTATCTCTCCCCACTCACTTAATGCTCACGACTCTAATACCAAAAATGTTGGGAATTTAGAGTAGAGTATTTAATTAGGAAATTGCAACAAAGAAATAATAGAAAGAAATGCAGAAAATTGAAGCTCACATATTATTTACTGAATTGAAAGTGCCTATATATATATATATATATATAGGCTTACAACCAAAAACAAATTAGCAGAAATTTACTCAACCACTACAACCACTAACGGGATTTTAGCCACAATAACATACCCCTTATTTGACTAACAAAACTAGAATAATATGGACCATTAATAACAAACGAAAAGACCAAGTCAAGCTTTGAATAATTCTTTAACACCTTCTCGTACTATTTCAGAGTCAATTTGTTTTCAACAACTTGTTCTTTTGGTTCGCTATTTTGCGTGGCAACTTCAAAGTGTAGTTTCCGCTTGGGCCTTCGATGATTGATCACCCATTCTTTCATAGTTCCATGATCTTGAGCAAATGACATGCTCTACGGGCTTATGCATCATCACTTTCTTCTTTGCAGATGGTTGATGTTTCTTTATGTTCTTCTTCATGGCACCTGTAGACAACAGAGTTGGAAACTTTTTGGAAGAGACACCCGTTATGAGTTGTGAAGCAAATTTTTTGCCGTCTTCATTACTTAATAAATCCAAGGAATTTTGAATTATGAAAGCCATGATGATTGCTAATTGTATTATTATATTTGGGTTTAAAGCCATGTTAATTATATTATTATATTTGGGCTTAAGCCCAGTATATACTCTAGGGCATCCTAGTAATTTTTCTGTCCCACATCACCATGTTAATGGGATCATCATTCCTATTAAACAGTATATATGTGTATTATTTCAGAGATAATAAAATAGACTTTTTTTCACCAAAAATAGCTTAGTATCAGAGCCTCCTCTTGTGTGGTCAGATTGCCAATTTCGATCACCTTCCACTATCGATCTCCTCAGATCCGTCTTTGATTTTCTTAAATCAATTCAGATTATAGGGGCTTGTTTGTAATTTTTCAAACCTATAGGGTTTTTATTGGGATTGTGTTTATAGGATAGTAACTTGTAGGGCCGTTTGAAAATTTGTGTCACTTGTTGGTGTTGTTATTTGCTGTTTGGTTATTGTATGGCTAGTTCACATGTGTTCATGGGTTCTATGTGTCTCCCTCTAAGGTTGCCAGACCTATTGATGTTGTCTTTGATTGAATCAATTATGTCAAATGGTATCAAGCCATGAGAAGTTTCTTGAAAGGCTCAAAATGTGGCGTTATATTACTAGTTCGAAGAACCCGAACAAAGAGAGCACGAAATTAATGAAAATTTTTAGGATTGCCTTTAGGACAGGGACAACAAAAACCATCGGATGATTACCTAGTTCCGTAATACCTCTATACCAAATCTCTATCTGGAATTTGGTAATTATGATCTAACTAAAGATGTTTGGGACTTGTTAGATAGTCATTATGTTGCTAATGGACTCGTTCACCAGCATTAGGTTAGGAGTGCATTTTAGCTTCTAAATCCAATTTAGAGATATTTTGGGTTATTGTTTAAGGGTTAATTCACTAATTGTTCGAGAGAAAATTAGGGGAATATTAGGGAGTTTGGCCTTTAGAATAAGCTTAATTAGGTTAGTAATAATTGTCAATACATAGGATTAAATTGGTGTGAAATCTGTGCCTAGGGTTTAGCCATATTGATCTTTATTCCAAAGTTTTTAAAAAATTCTGGTTTTGTTTAGTTTTTAATTTGTTTTCTTTTTCATTAAATTCATTCATGAAATTCTATTTTGTCAAATAGCAATAAAATAGACTAGTTTGGTACTTGGTAGGTAGTTCTCTTGGGATTCGACACTCGTTTACTCGAGCTTTATTACTTGCACGATTTCGTACACTTGCGAATAGTCTGGTAGCTAGAAGCTCTAGCGAACCTTGACACATGCTGGCTAGGGTCGTGTGAAGGCATTGAATGGATCGAGGAGTTTTCTCGATCTCCGTAGTGTTCAGAACCGACCCACAGAGGACGGGGGTTTCCCGCATGATGACAGTCAAGGTCATTATTTCGGTGATAATGTGAATCTCCTTGCCTTGCAGTTTTGTAAGAATGCCCATGCGACGTGGCATGGGACGGCTCATGCTGCGACATGTCACTGAGTCGTAATGCCACAAGTATTCTACCCATTGCATGATCGGTGTTCGTTGGTCCCTTGGAGCCCTTCGGTCCACTGCTCGCCACTTGCTTTCCCTTACTTTTGCACGCTACAGTGCGTGTAGTATGGGCTTTTGCCCTTTTTCGTGCCTTTTCCCGACCTGCTGGTGTCTTTGGCGGTGGTACCGCTTCATTGGATTCTGGTGGTACGACCCGATCCAAATGGTCTAGCCTTTGGCTAACCGTTTGTACCTAGGCGATTTTCTCATTGTCAAGGTCAGTTTGCTGAGTTTCGAAACTGCAAGCCATTTGCTGATGGGTAGGACAAATAGGTCAGAGGTTTCTGATGAAGAGCAAATACTAAATTAGGCCCTTTTTCTAGCGTCAAACTGTTGATGCTTGATTTTGACACCAACAACTCACATGTGCAAAGTGCTAAGTGGGCTTAGAAATTACACGTGGTATGAAAATATGTAGCGAGAGAATAAATAAAAAACGATTTTTAAAGTGGTTCAGATGCTTAAAAGCGCATCCTACGTCCACTATAGTTGTATTAATAAATGGTTACAGTCAGGTCGCGTGCAGCGAGGTGAGTTACAATCTAGAGAGAATATAAAGAGAGAAAGAGAGAATGTATGTTGTTTAAGACTAAAGATAAGCCAATCCCGTAAATGAGAGAGGAGCCCTCTATTTATAGTTGGAGAATTTAAGGTAATAATCACGAGTCTGCAGTCCGGCAGGTGTGGTACAATTCCTAACCCGCTTCCCATTGGTTGTCTGCACGAGAGACATCCTTAAATCATGTAGGGCTTGGGTAGGTGGACGATTCCTAGCCACTCGAAAGCCTATCATTCACCTGTTGCACTAATGAGAACCATACATCTTCTGTCATTGCGCGATGTAGCAGCGTCTAGATGACACAAAGCCTCCCTGAATTCTGATTGGTCTTTGTTGACAAGAGTCCATGTCAGCCCCGACTTTTTAGGCATAACATATATAAATTAAGAAATATACATAACTTGATTTATAGACCATAATCTTCCAGATTTAAATTGTAAATAAGAAAAAATTATTTGGTTATTATTTATTAAAAACTTATAGCATTTATATTGCTTGCCAAAATTAACTAGTAAAAGCAAGTCAACCATTTTTCCAAAAAACTATTTGATAAAGAAAGATATGTTGATAAAGTTATGGATGACTCAAAGTTATCTTAAGGCAAAAGGAAACAAAGAATGAATGTTTTAATTTAGAAGTTGTTGAAAAATATTTTTGAAAATGCCATATGCATGATAAAGTGCATGATTTTGTTCAACTTCTTACAAAGAATGAATGTTTTCGTGCAATGCCTCAATTTGAGATTTCTGGTAAAAGTGTTGGACATTTTATGATAAGAAATGGATTAATTCTTTACTCAATCTTTAACTTATATAAAAAATTAGCGAAGCTTGGTAGCTGATAAGGATCCACTTAATTTTAGGACACTAAACCTATCCATATTATTTCACTATTGGACTTGTTTGAGGACATTAAATTTGAGTAATTGTTAAACAAAAAACATACCGAAAGGAATAAAACATTTAGTACATTTAAGGTGTCGTAAGTTGAAGAATAATTATCATATACAAGAGAGCTAGAGATATTGTGTGATTTATATAATCTGCCAATTGAAATATCTCATTTTCGCTATGCTTTCAGAATGAGAAGAGTGGAATTATGGGATAACATATGTTATAGGTGAAGATATTACAATCACGCCATGTCTTCATTCTAAAAATATGTCATAAATTAAAGGCATCGCCAGATCAAATTCTTCAAACACCAACACTGCAGCGATTAGAAATCATTTATTGCTTTATTTTGAAGAAGACAGGAGCAAGATCTCTCACATTCCAAACATCCCTATCAACTTTTAGTTATCTTTGATTCCACAATTGATGATAGCTAAGATATGACTAACATGGTTGTTCAATTCTCTTATGGTTTGCATTTGCTATTGATCCATAGCTAAATTAATTTACATGATTGTATGGGCCAAAAATTGTATTGGACCTTGGCAGGCCCAATAAGGAAATGCATACAAAATACAGTCTAGTGCCTTAGCCCAATCCCAGTTGGGCATACGCTTAAATCCATCTTATGGATCAATCATCTTATGGGATGACCCATTTTGTAAGAAGAAACATTCTATGGAGTGGCCAATTCTACAAGCTGGACCACACCACAAGTCAGCCCTCTCCACAAGTTAGGCTACTTTACGAGTTGAGCCTCTCTACAAGCAAAGCCACCCTACGAACTTGGCCAACTTACTTTTTGGGCTACTTTATTAAGTTGGGCCTTTCTATAGATTAAGTTAAATTAAGCTGTAGCCCATTAGCCCACATTCCTCCCAAAATAGGAATCAGAATCCTATTTGCTTCTCAATTCATTCAAGATCCCAAATCTTACATGAATTAGTATTCCTAAACCAATAAAGGCAAGTAACAAGAGTTTCTTTCTAATTCGAACTCTCATACCAAGTAGGACTTAAAGTTTTACTAGGATTCAAGCCTCCTTGGCTCACTCTATAAACAGGGGTCAAGCCTCTCATTATTCATTCATAAATAGCCTAAAGCTTTAGCTCTCAAAGTTCTTGCTCCCAAGAACCACCACTCTCCTGCCATAAAGCTTTGGTTCGACTAACTTTACCACTCTTAGTCTCCGTAAAGTTGTGCTCTGACCACTTTACTATAGTCCTATCGTAGTTGCATTACTATGGTAAACCCCTTCCCGCTCTCAGCCCTCACTAAAATACCTTCACCGTGCTAACTTGAGCGTCAAAGTGCTACGACAGACACCACACCGGTGTCTTCCGAGCCTTCACCTTTGTTCTTAATTTCCCTCTGTGCAGGTCCATTTGATTGTCAGTGGCTCGTTTCTCACAAGATATATCCCTTCTGAATCAACCGTAAATTTTACCATCTACAATGACCAACATGTATTACATCACAAACTTGCAAATTATCAACATGTTATCTCTCATTCCTAGATCGCATTAACGAATCAACTTATAGTGATGAATTTTCATTTTGTTGAAAATCTGTTGGAGCAGAGCATTTATTTTGCAGAACAACTTTGAGATGATAGACATTTTAGACTCAAAATTCAACTTATTGGTGACATTTATGCAAATTATGATAGCTATAGCTCTTCCTTTTGGTCCAGATTCCATCGATCAAGAAATTTTTTTTCCATAACTCATTAAGTTTTGTTTCGGTTATCTATGATTATTAAGATATTGGAAGATTAGTTTCTTGATTGTTAAAACTTTCTTTTAATATCTCAAATTTCAGCATCTAATAATTTTCTTTAAGAATTATTGCCAAGAAATGGTGTAAGACGCAAGCTTGGTAAAACAAGTTTAATTTTTTTTGTAGGTATCAGCAAGCCAAATAAAATAAAAACTCTTTGAAATCTTGTGTGCGACTGGGTTGTCTATTATGTAATATGATTGTATCTTCACATGCTTAGTGAAGGAAATCTTATGATTATTTTAGTTCAAATTAATTTAAGTTTAAATAATGAAAAATGTGTTTTACAAACAACACTTGTGTATTATATATTTATTTACTAATTTCAAGGAAATGGTTGGAAATTTACATTAGTATTGGATTTGTTATTATATTATAAAGAGGTATTTTGTAATTTCAATATGATTTTTAAGTCTATTAACAGTCAACCAAAATGTTAGTATTTGCCCTTAATTAAATACCATTTCGGACACAATTGCCCTCAAATGTCTACCAAATAACAATTACCTAGCCTCCCTATATTTAAGAAATTAGCTAAAAGACCCCAGCCACAAAAAAGTTTAAAAGTTAACAAACTACCGCCAACCACCCAAGACCACCGTCGACCGTTACTCACCATCGCCGACCATTAGCATTAGTCGCTGTAATGGTGCAAGACCAGCGGGATATGGCCGATCGTACATCGATAAGGCCTTTTCCAGCCATGAATCTGTGATCCATGGCTAGAAATAACCAGATTTGGCCGTTTCACCATCGCCGTTTCATGTCTGCCTTTTCATGGTCGTCGTTTTACGTTTTCCTTTTCATGATCACTATTTCACGGTGGCCTTTTCACGACCAGATCTGTGGTCGTTTCACGGCCACATCTTTGGCTGAGAAGTGGCCATAGATTTGGCCATGAAAAAACCATGGATTTGTGATACATGGCCCAAAAATAGCTTTGTCGATGCATAGTTGGCCATATACTGCCAATCATATGCCATTCCACGACTATCAACGGCGGTTGGTAGTGGTGGCTGGCTCCTGGCAGTGGTTTGGGGTGGGTGGGGTGATTTTTCCTACAAATTAAAGTTTTATATGTTTTAGCAAAATTTCAAATGTAGGGCATTAAAAATGATTCAAAAAATAATGATAAAAATAATATTATATTAATATTTAAAAAGGAGGGCAATTTAATAATTTATATAACATACTGTAGATGCAAAAAATCTACTGTTACAAAAATAGGGTCTGATCCCGTGACGTTGAGGCCACCAGCAACCCGTTGAACCTGTGCACACAAGAAAACAAGTGTGAAGCTTACAGAAAGCATTGGGGTGGTGTTTTCCATAGGCACTCCGACGCTCAAGTTAGCAAGGCTGAGTGAGGCTAATTTAGTGAGGGTTAGGGAAAGAGAAGGTTACTAGAAGATTAGTCGGAGACTATAACTACGGCCGTGATGTAAAGCTCTCAAGAATGGGAACTATGGGGTTAGAAGGTGTAATGTTTCGTCCCCTGTGAGAGGGTTGACCTTTGTTTAAATAGCAGTTGTAGGATCTTCGAGTCCTAGTAGGACTGTGAGTCCTTTGAAAGTTGAGGTTTAGTGAATACGAAGGCTTTTGATTCCCTTACCTTAGTAGGAGAAAGAGTTCGAGTTGGTCTAAGATACCGATCTTAGACGAGTTAGGATAGTAATAGATCTCTTCGGTAGAATCCGAATAGTACTGAAATAAGAAGTAGGCAACCTTGGTGTCTAAGTAAACCCTAGGTCCAATAAGTGATCTTAGATCAAAAGGCCTAGGCCCAGACAAGTTGATGGTGAGGCCTAAACGAATCGGGGCCTTTGCTGATTGGGCTCAAGCAGTGAGCAGTAGGGTATGTGTGCTGAGCGGACCTAATATGCAAACTCTGTTGCGAGCCCAATCGAAATTGGGCCATAGCTTCGAGCTTTGTTGAAGGTGTCTTCGTCTTTGGGCCTATTTGGGCCAAGGACATTTTTTGGCCCTAACATACCCATTTATCCTCCCAACGAAACATATTATTCACCAATTTATTCGAACCAACCAAAACACATTTCCTTAACATTTCCAGTAATTAATCTTTAAGGTGATCTATCTTTCAGTTAATATAACATCCCCCTATAATTAAACATTATATGATCTAAATGCCCCCTCTAAGGTTTATAAAATAACACAAAAATTTTTGCTGTTAATGAACTATCAGTGAGTTGTTAAAATTTAGGCCGTTATGAGTTATAAAATATTATCAAATTGCCCTCCTACCATTTATTTTAACACCTAAAGTTTTAGGTCAAGGGGATTTTTATTATTTCCAAAACTTTAGGACGATTTTGGTTATTTTATCATACCTTAAGGGGATTAATATCATTAACCCAATCAAAAAGTTAACATTAAGATATTATAAGTTAGAAAATTAACATTGAAACGATAAGTTGGGATCTAGATATTAGAAATAGAGAGGCAAATTGATATTAAAACGACATATTAGATATAAATATTAATAATTTTTTTTTTAAATCTTGTTGATGCGTGATTTTGACACCAACGAAACGCACGTATGAAATGTTGAGTTGGCCCCAAAAGACACATGTGAATGGTTTGGAAAAATGAAAGTAAATGCAGTGAGAAATGAGTTTTAAAGTGGTTCGGGTGCTAAAGAAGCAAATCCTACGTCCACTGATGTTTTTATTAATGATAAGGGTCAAGTCGCTTTAGACGACTGGCTTTACACTGATGATACAAGGTATCAAAGACTGTCTATTCTAGAGAGAGAGAGAGTTTTGTCAAGAGTAAAATGTGTGAATCCCCTTAATGAGAGAGGAGCTCTCATTTTATAGTGGGATGTCTTGAGGTAATGATCACTGAATCTGCAAGTTGGTGGGATGATCCGTGCAAATCCTTCTTTTAGAGCAATTCACGTGATTTGCTGCAGGGATTGGACACGCGGGATCATCACAACTCCTTGCTGGCCTGACGTGCATCCATTACTCTGACGAAGGCAAGCTATGGGTGCCACCATGATCACACGAAGTAGCTGCGTCCGAATGGCAATAGGCTCTTCCCTAGGTCTGGCCTTTCGCACTTAATTGGGCGTCACGTCAGCCCTATGTTCCCAGGCATAACAAATCTAAAAGGGTTAAAAATAATCCCCTTATATAATTAAATAACAAAAACCCCCCTATGGTTATAGAAATAACAAAAAATTCTCTGCTATTAAAATAAACAACAAAGGAGTAATTCGATAAATATTTCTTAACCTATGCTATAAATTCTTATGGTACACTAATGGCTTTATCTTTGAATACGAGGGAGACTTTTGTTATTTAATTAAACCTCAGGGGGGGTCAAGAAACCCCAATCTATAATCATCTAATAAACTAGTACTTGGATATCATTTCATGTGTATGGATGACTTGGAAAAACTATGTACTTTGAATTCATTAGTGTGCACTTTGCAGATCAACATCAAAAGAGGTAATATTAAGACGATGAAGTGAAAAATTAGCATTTAAAAAATAATTTTGGATATCCTTATACATTGGAAATAAAAAAATAAGTTACTATTCTTGTTAGGTTGGGATTTCCTGATAAATTTCATTAAAAGAGAGAGAGAGAGAGAGAGAGAGAGAGAGAGAGAGAGAGAGAGAATTATGATATATTAGAAATAAAAATACAAACTACTATTGAAACCATAAAGTTGAGATTGAAAAGAAAAAGACTTTTGTTGGAAATAAGGTGACAAATTAATATTGAAACCTTAAGTTGGATTTCATATTGCTAATAGATCGGAGATATAATTAATGATAAACAATAAAAACATTGAAGCAATAAGTAGAGATTCGGATATTCAAATCAGCGATATCAAATAAAAGAAACTTATCTAACAAAATTTGCATACAAGTTATGCATAAAGAGCAAATCATCACTAAACTGAGTTATTTATGATCTCTAAATTATCAATATTAACTTTTAACGTCAAATAACTTACTGAAATGTTCATCTCTATTAGTCAAAGATCCAAAATAAACCTTCACACAAAAAAATGTTGTAATTGCATTGTGGTTAAGCATCCTTGTTAGCGACATTGAACATGTTCTCATACTAAATTTTATTGCAGTTGAGTGAGATTTTCATTTGTCATATCAATTTTACCCCATCGGCAAAACCAAATTGTCACTTTCTTTATAGGGTTTATAACAATTTATTCCTCAAGACTTGGAAACATTTATGAAACACCCAAGGGTTTTGAAAAGCAACAACTGCACCCAAAACTTGATTACTTTACCATATAAAACTAA
The DNA here is from genome assembly GCA_026229545.1 of Pistacia atlantica. Classification (NCBI taxonomy): domain Eukaryota; kingdom Viridiplantae; phylum Streptophyta; class Magnoliopsida; order Sapindales; family Anacardiaceae; genus Pistacia; species Pistacia atlantica. The sequence goes on from CM047910.1 coordinate 16,644,885, forward strand.
AATACCCGTTTTCTAGTTATACATTTTTTTAATTTTATATTTCTTCAATTTTTATTATAACCATATAAAATTGATAAAATTAAAATCTGAGACTTTGTTTAGTAAAGACTTATAGTATTCTTTTATCTTATTAACCCTTTTTTCATTTAGGCTAATTTAACTTGGGCTCATTACTCAAGAGTGTTAACTATTTTTTTCTTTGCAATAGCTGCCTTCGTGAAGAAAATCTTTTATTGTGGAGGAGCTTAGCGAAATTAAAAAATGTAGGGGGTTGAAAAAATCATTTTAAATAATAAAATTAAAACAAAAAGGCAATTCAGTAATCGGTATAACATACCTACCAATTTATTCCTCTCAATCAAACATATCAACATAACATACTCACTAATTTATTTCAACCTAACCAAATACATTTCCCTAAACATTCCTAGTAATCTTCAAGGTAATATATCTTCCTATTAATATAACATTCCTAGTAATACAACATTCCCTGAACCAAATGCACTCAAAGTGTTAACTATTTTTCCTTCACAATAGGTGCCTTCGTGAAGAAAAACTAAAGTTAAATACATTTTGGTCTTTGAGGTTTGGCCAAAGTTTAAGATCTCGTAAAATTTGATATAACACTTAGGGTGCATTTTTTTTGTGGAATTCTTTATCATTGAAAATATAGGATTACCACTGAGATAGATTATCTTGAAGATTAATGGGGGAATGTTATACTAATATGTTTAGTTAGATTGATGAGTATAAATAATTAATAAGTTTGGGTGGGAGGAATAAAATATTATCGAGGTATTTTTAATGAGTTTCCCTTCCTTGTTAATATTATTATTATTATTTAAAATATTATTTTTGACCCCCTACATTTGAGGATTTAGCTAAAACACCCTAACAACAAAAGTTTAAAATTTAACAAAATACACCTAACCACCCAAGATGACTGCCGCCAACCGCCACTGTCGGCCGCCACCTATAGTTATTGGAATAGCACACGACCGACCAGATCTAGCTGGTCGTGCACCGATCTGGCCGCTTCGGGACATGGATCTGGCTGGAAAGTCAAATCCGTTCTAGACATTAACGACTTGTGGCCATTACTAGTTGAAAATGGTCAGATCTGTGGCCCTTTACAGCCATGGATCTAGTTGGAAACGGCCAGAATGGATCTGGTCGTTTTCGGCTAGATCCACGACCATCTATCCATTTTTAGCCTTTGATCTAGATCAGCGCATGTTAACCAAAATATCAAACTTCACTTAAGCAAAAGTTTCAAACTGTAGAAAACGTAGTTCACACTTCTTATCATCTACCAACGACATGCAAGTGGGAAATACAAGTTGCACTACAAGTTGCAAAACAGAGTACAAGCTGGCCTTATCTTTAACTAATAGCATGCAAGTGGGAATACAAGTTGCAACAACAGAATATAAGCCGGCCTATCACTAACTAACAACATGCAAATGGGAATGCAAGTAGCAAAACAGAGTACGAGTTAGCCTGTAAGTGGAGACGCAAGTTGCAGATCAAACACATGGCATTTAGTTAGTTGTTAATGATCAAACGGTGGAGAAGAAAGTTTGCATGTATAAATATTGTAGTAGCTACTGTTCATGTAGAAAAAGAGATGTATTAAGAAATATGAAAAGAGTCTAGCACACTGTTTTTCTTCTCACAGTTTAATTTTTTTTCAGTCATCTTTTTCTTTCTCTCTCTACTGTGTAAAGTTTTTTTTTCACTTGGTATCAGAGCTTCACTTGACACACGTCAATGGCAGATCCAAGTACTCCTCCACCTTCCGGTGTTGCTTCAATTGAGAAGATGACAAACTCCTTCTCATCCACAACTCTGGACAACACTTTGCCCACTATCATCGTAAAGCTAGGAGAGAGGAACTACACATATTGGAAGTCCCAAGTCTTCCCAGTATTAAAAGCTTATGAGTTGGAAAGCTTTGTCACAAGTGAGAAACTGTGACCCTATACTTTTATTCAGTCCTTAACTGATGAATCTAAGAAAGTAATCAATTCTGATCATATCATGTGGAAGAAAATAGATCAATTTCTATTTAGTTGGATAATCTCATCCATATCCGAAACTATGTTTAGGCATGTAGCAAATTGTGAGACAGCTTATGATATATAGCACACCTTAGAGATGCATTTCTTAACTGATTCTAAGGCTAGAGTGTTGCACTTAAGAAACCAGTTGCAAACCACTAAGAAAGAAAACTCTAGCATAAACGAATATGTACTGAAGATGAAGGAGATTGCTGGTTTTCTTACTGCTAATGGAGTAACCATAAATGATGAAGAATTGTTATTACACATCCTTGATGGCCTTGGCTCTGAATATGATGCCATGGTAGCAACCTTAATGTCAAGGAGTAGTGAAGTATCTCTACAGGAAGCACAATTTTTGTTGCACAAAGACGAGATGAGATTGGAAAAAGAACATACAGCATATATAGGTTTTCATGAAGCTGCTGCTTTTCTGGCAACTAAACAGTCCTTTTCTTCAACTCAAAGCATACCACTACAAAATAGTTCAGAACAACCAACACAACATCTCACTCAATCTCTACCTCCAAACCAAAATGAACATAGAAATTCGTATCAAATTGGTCAAAATTTTCAGCATTATAATCCAAGTTTCGGCAGAGGTAGAGGCAGAGGCAGGAACTTCTATAAGCCAAGATTATTTTGTCAGTTGTTTGGGAAAGGTGGTCACATGGCCCTTCAATGTTATCATCGGTTTGACACCAATTTTCAACGGAACCAAAATCATAAATCTCACCTTGACTATAATCAGCAATCTGCACAAATGACACCTCCTGTAGAAGCCTATTTTGTAAGCACACAGCAGCCAAACTTCAGCTATGGTCCAAATCAGTTTCCCTCTATCTCTTCACCTATACGTCACAATCCAGTGCAGTCTTAAAATTTAGCACAAGCAAATCACTCTCAGTACACCTATTCAACCCTTCATACAGATCAAACACAGTCACCTTATGAATTTCCAGGAGAAACGCAGATGAAAAACCACTCAACTAGAAAATCAACATCTTCAACAGCTACTCCACTCACCGTAGCAGATCCAACTTGGTATATTGATTCAGGAGCGACGCACCATATCACTCCAAACTTACAGAATCTCTCTTTCAAAAATTAGTATAATGGCTCAGAGTCTCTTCAAGTAGGCAATGGTCAATGTCTTGGCATTTCTCACACAGGTTTGACTCTTATTCCTTCTAGCATGAACAAGTCCTTGAAACTTAAAAATATTCTCTGTGTGCCTCAAGTAACAAAAAATCTTCTAAGTATTTCAAAGATTACACATGACAAAAATGTGGTTGTTGAATTTCTGCAGATGAATGTGTTGTTAAGGACAAGACATCATAGGTGATTTTACTTAAAGGCCATGTACATAATGGACTCTATCAGCTTGACATTCCAACTGGCGTTCACAAGCAATAGGCTGAGTCCTCTACAGGAACATCTTCTCAACTCTAGGTTCCTCAAGCATTTCTTAATACGGCAGACTCCTCCATTAATTCCTCCATCAGTTCAAAGCTTGCTGCATCTGTCACTGCAAATTTGAATAACTCATCTAGCCCTGGTTCTTCATGTCCAAATATTACTACAGCAAATAATGAATCTTTACTTTCAACTATTGATAAAGTGGGGACGTTATGGCATAGAAGACTTGGCCATCCTCATTCCTTTGTACTTAACACTCTTGTTACAAATTTAAAAATAAAAGATCATAGCAAAATTAGTTTTTGTGAAGCATGTCAGTATGGGAAACTTCATCAAAATCATTTTCCTTCTTCTGATTCACAAACATATATGCCTTTTGAGCTTGTTTTTGCAGATGTTTGGGGACCTACCCCTGTTACCTCAGCTACTGGTTATAGATATTACTTACTCTTGGTTGATGACTACACATGGTATTCTTGAATTTATCCAATGCAGCTCAAATATGAAGTTAACAATATAATAAAACAATTTGTACAACTGGTTACTCAGTAGTTTGACAAGAAAATAAAGACCTTTCAATCGGATTGGGGTGGAGAGTTTCGCCCTTTATCTGTATACTTTGCACAACAAGGAATACATTTCAGGCATCCATGCCCCCACACACATCAACAAAATGGAAAAATAGAACGCAAACATCGGCATGTGACAGAGATAAGATTAACATTATTGGCCCAAGCCTCCATGCCACTTGAATATTGGTGGTTTGCATTCCACACGGCTGTGTACCTAATTAACAGGTTACCTACGATGGTTCTACATAATCAAACTCCTTTCAAAAACTCCTCCACAAGTCCCCAGACTACCATGCTATTCAGATCTTTGGGTGCCAATGTTTTCCCTTCATCAAACCCTACCAAAAACATGAGTTTTCTTTCCATTCCGAGCAATGTGTTCTCTTGGGGTATAGCTCACATTATAAGGGATATTTGTGTCTTAATACTCATGGCAAGGTCTATACTGTTCAAAGTGTAAAGTTTAATGAGGAAGTTTTCCCTTTTGCTCACAATTTTACCCTTAAACCTGCTCCCACCACAACCACAAACTATACGCAGCCTTGGAGACTACCAGTTGTTTTTTCTTCTCGGCAACAACATGTACCAGATTCCTCTCACTTGTCACCATCCTCCACTACATCTACTGACCCAAATTCTGTTACCTCCACAGCACCTGTCATTCACACCTCCCCACATCCTCCCTCCCTTCAACTAGAGGTTGACCTTCGAGGTTATCAAACTACAACGCTGTCACCTTCTTTTCCATCATCTCATCAGCCCACTCAAAATGTCCATCCCATGATAACCAGACATAAAGAAAAAGCTCTCCTTAATTCCATCCTTCCAGAAAATCATACAGAACCTTCCTCTGTTGCAACTGCACTTTAGCACCCTCTTTGGCTCCAAGCCATGAAAGCTGAGTTTGATGCACTCCAAGCCAATCATACGTGGACCTTAGTCCCATATACAGATGAGATGACCTTAGTTGGGAATAAATGGGTTTTTAAAGTCAAGTTAAATGCTAATGGAAGTCTTCAATGGTATAAAGCATGGCTTGTCGCAAAAGGATTTCATCAGGTTCCTAGAGTTGATTACTTTGAGATGTTTTCTCCCGTTGTTAAAGCTTCCACTATTCGAGTTATACTCTCCCTTGCTATCTATAATGGATGGGAAGTGCAACAAGTTGCGTTAACAACGCCTTCCTCAATGGCGACCTCACCGAGTCTGTGTATATGTCTCAACTGGAAGGTTTTGTTGATTCTTCCCAACCATCCTATGTCTGTAAACTTCACAAAGCACTGTATGGGCTAAAGCAATACCCCAGGCGTGGTTTGACAAGCTTAAGTCAACCTTGGTTAGTCACGGTTTCACCAATTCTACATCAGACTCCAGCTTATTTTATTATCATCAAGATACTACAATTGTCTACATACTTGTTTATGTAGATGACATCCTGTTAACTGGTAGTAATGCCTCTTTTATTCAACAAGTTGTCACCTCTTTGGATGAAACTTTTGGTCTTAAATCCTTGGTCGTGTTCACTGGTTTCTTGACATTTTTGTAGTTCACTCACCTTGTGGTCTTCAACTAAATCAGAAAAAGTATGCTGAAAAAGTTCTCCAACGTTTTGGTATGCAACATTGCAACCCGTGTTCTACTCCCATGGTGCTTGGTTCCAAATTGCAGTTTGATAATGGACCTCATTTTTATCAGCCCTCCTTGTATCGCAGCCTTATTGGTGCTCTCCAATATCTTACAATGACTAGACCGGACATATCCTTTGCTGTTAATAAGCTGAGCCAATTCCTCAAAGCTCCAACAACTACTCATTGGCAAGCCTGTAAGCATGTTCTTAGCTATATTCAGGGCACACTGAGTCATGGCCTGACATTTCAAAAAAGTTCCACCTTGCATCTTGAAGGCTATACGGATGCCGACTGGGCAAGTAATTTGTCTGATCGAAAATCTACCAAATGGCTATTGTCTCTTTCTTGGGTCCAATTTAATCCAATGGAGTTCCAAAAAATAAAGCAGGTGGTAGCTCTTTCTTCCAACTGCCGAGTACGTGCTTTGGCTCAAGCCTCAACTGAAGTAGCCTGGCTTCAAAACCTTTTTCGTGAGCTTCATATTACCATTCTCAGTGTTCCTGTTCTCTGGTGTGATAACACCAATGCAGGTGCTCTTGCCGCAAATCTTGTGTTCCATGCGCACACCAAACACATTGAAATCGACGTTCACTTTGTCCATGAAATGGTTCAGTCTAAATGTTTGATGGTTCAATATGTTACTTCTCAGTTTCAGGTTGCTGACATCTTGACCAAGCCATTGTCAGGTTCTCGGTTTAAAACTCTTCGTGATGGTTTGCACCTTGGTGCTGCCTCCTTCCCATTTGAGCTTGAGGAAGATCCTTCACATGTCAAGCCTCAAATTTTGAAGATTCAGCAGTAGAAATAAACAAATCCTAAGAAAGAAAAATCAGTCCAGTTCAGTTTTTCCAGATTGGTTTCTCCCTTAATTTTTTTTTTTTTTTTTTGTTCTTAAGTTCAGCTTGAGGGACGATGTTAACCAAAATATCAAGCTTCACTTAAGCAAAAGTTTCAAATTGTAGAAAACGCAGTTCACACTTCTTATCATCTACCAACGGCATGCAAGTGGGAAATACAAGTTGCACTACAAGTTGCAAAACAGAGTACAAGCTGGCCTTATCTTTAACTAACAGCATGCAAGTGGGAATACAAGTTGCAACAGTAGAATATAAGTCGGCCTATCACTAACTAACAACATGCAAGTGGGAATGCAAGTAGCAAAACAGAGTACAAGTTGGCCTGCAAGTGGAGACGCAAGTTGCAGATCAAACGCATGGCATTTAGTTAGTTGTTAATGATCAAACGGTGGAGAAGAAAGTTTGCATGTATAAATATTGTAGTAGCTACTGTTCCCATAGAAAAAGAGATGTATTAAGAAATATGAAAAGAGTCTAGCGCACTGTTCTTCTTCTCACAATTTATTTTTTTCAGTCCTCTTTTTCTTTCTCTCTCTACTATGTAAAGTTTTTTTTCACTATGCACAAGCAACCAGATCCGACCGGTTGTGCACCATTCCAACGACTGCCAACGGTGGCCGGCAATTGTCTTGGGTGGCTAAGGTATTTTGGGTATTATCCATGTAAATAGTGAGGGTATTTCTATCTAAAAAAATAATATGAGGTTAAAGAAGTCATTTCGTACATTTGGGCTAATTGTTATTTAGTAGACATATGAGAGCATTTGTGTCCAAAATGTTTATTAATTACGGGTAAAATTGGTATGAGCAGTTGATTACCCCCGTAATGGAAAAATAACACCCTCCTAGACGGTAATCTAATTACCCCTATTTTTACCTACAGTAGCCACTATTAGCATTGAAAGTTTACCATAATCTTTCATTACTTGACACTCAAACTTAGTAATTTCTGGAAAATAAGATAGATTTACTGGTGTTATCATTTATGCCCCCGAAACAAACGCACCCTTAAGTCTTTATAAGGTAGCAGCTTTTAATTTTTTTCATAAAAGTCTAAAATACCCTTAATCTTTTCTTATGTAAATGAAAATACAAATTAATAGAATCATAAAATAATAATAATAAACGGTTTCCCAGTTCCAACTAAAAATTATGGTAAGAACTTAGAACAATTCCATTAATTATAAGAAAATGAAAATTAACAAATTAAGGGTATTTTATACATTTAGCAAAAAGAATTCAAAAAGCTGAAACTTGATAAGGACCTAAATGTTACTATTTGGATCTTATTAACTTAGGTTCTACCTCAGGGACCAAAATGGATTTAAATCATAAAAACTAAGATAGTCACTGGGAAAAGAAATTTATCAAGAATAGCAAAAAGATGATTTTGCAAAACAAGCATATATATATATATAAAGAGACAAAATGAACAAATTAATAGTAGAAGGCAATAATGTTATAAAGTTGTCTACATTTTTCCAAAGCATGTGGTATGGTGATTGTGTGTGGGATCATATTATAATAGAACAATGGAGGATGGGGAAGCCACAAATTGGAGGATGGAGAAGCCACAACCGATGGGTTCTCACTTCTCTTCATGATTGAAAATTGCTATCATTTTTCAAGTGGGGCTATAAGAATACAAGACACAGGTCAACTTGTGTTTTTGGCCATTTTGTGGAATAATTAGATTTTTGACAAGCCACAAAGTGCTCTGTCAGGCAAATGTAACTTCAAATATATTGATGTGCTAGCTCATGGCCATTATCTTTTTTTTTTTTTTTTTTTTAATGACTGACAATGTTTAGGCCAGCTTACGCGTATCTCAACTAATCTTTTGGGACTTTAAAACTACCGATTAGGTAGAGCTTCAATGACTACCTCTATTAGAAATCGAGAAGAGATTCAAGTCTATGGCCTGTTGAGTAATAAACCTAAGAGTCCCTATCGAACTACTTGGTCATTTAGATATAATTACCCGTTATCATTATAATTAATTTTCTTCCTTTTCTTTTTCTTCTCAAGGTGAATTTTT
>CM047910.1:16653557-16703853 GCA_026229545.1 Pistacia atlantica
GTTGACATATCTCGCCTTTTCCGCCGTATCCGGAAGCGATCCACGAAAAGGTAGATACAGGTTACGGCTACGTATCCGGCGGGTCCGTGTCAGAACATGAATTTTCCCAACTTATTCAAAGTATAGGCCTTTAACTGCAACGCAAGGGTGGTGTGTGTTTTTGTTATTTTATAAAATTTTTATATATTGGGGTGTTTAGTCAAATTAGCAAACCTATGGGGTTTTTTAGAAATTTTTAAATTTATAAAAAACTAAAAATTAAACTTTCAAGGGTATTTTAGTCTTTTCACTATTATCTAACCAAAATCACTAACAGAACATGACGTAAGGTATCCATTTGTCATTTCAAAACCTTTTGGGTATCAACTTGTCGTTTCAACAAACATTAGGTATGTATAATCGTTCTCCCAAATATTAAAGCAAAAGCTGTGTAGATTAAATTTATTGGTCCCTTCAATTCCCAAAGAAACATCTTTTATATACTCGTTTTGTAAAATATTAAAATGAAGGAGTGAAGATGATTTTCTCCATTTTTTATTAAAACCCTTTAATCTTTTATATATTCGTAGTATGTGTCAAGTCGGTGAATATTTTAGTCGGTGATGTGATTGTGAGCACATGGATTAGGCATGTGGATGTGGTGGGAACTGGGAATATTGACCCAATTTTATGATTAATCTATACAACCTGAAAGGCTTAAGAATATATTTAATAGTTTTCATGTTGATTAGCTCAACTAATTAATGAATTCAATAAAAAATGAAAAGACATTATTAGGTTGGACATGATCACTATTATTGGTTTTAAAAAATGTAGAAAGCCAAGTTGAGTAATGCTACGCTAAAAACATGTTCTCACAAACCTCTCTCATAATTTCGATGTGACAATTGAGTTGACATTGTCACGTCAATTCCATCAAACTTAAGATACAAAATAATTTTGATTAGACTAAAGAAACAATCGTTCCTTCATAGGGAATGATCAAGGTTGTTTCAACAAGAAGAAGAAGAAGAAGAAGAAGGTGGTAAGGAACAAGGTTGTTCCTTAAGAAACAATCATTCCTCCTTCATAAAAGGCAGTCGTTCCTTAAGGCATTCCTTCATAGAGAACGATCGTTCTTTCTGAAGGAACAACTGTTTATTTCTTGTAATGCCTTGGTGCATTAGGTGTGGTGAAAATTGATATGACAGTGTTAATCCGTTGACATGTTAGTGTTGTGAGATTATGTTATAAACGTAGCATTTTTCGTAAACTAAAGGAGAAATATGGGGTGCGTTTGGTTTATTATTTTGGATAGGATTTTGAGGATAGTATTGAATAATTGAATATGGGAGTATTACGAGGTAAAATTTAAAAATTTATTAAAAAACCCCATTAGTTTACTAATTTAATAAATACCCCAACATGTGAAATGACAAAAATACCCCCACCACCTGTAGTGCTAGATTCCGGCCACCATCATCTAATCGGTCGAAATTAAGTTACGGCACACGCATCGACCTGACCGTGTTGTAAAGCATCGTTATGACCTTTTTCGGCCAGGTCCACCACGGATCTGACCGGAAAATGCTAGATCTAAGGCCTGCCGTGGCCATCGACGGCCAAAACAATGGCCAAAAATATGACCGTCGTTTTCGGTCAACGATGGCCAAGATTTGGCCGTCGTTGACCTCACCGACGGCCATTTCTTTGGCCGTCATTCACGGCCAGATCTGACCTTTTTCGGCCAGATCCGTGGTGGATTTGGTCGGAAAGGGCCAGATCGGTGAACTTCTGGCCATTTATGGTCGTCACGTAGGCCGTTGTACAGATTCCGGCTACCACCAACGGTGGTTGCCGGAATCTAGCAAGTATGGGTTGTGGGGGTGTTTTTGATAATTTTTAAACTTTTTTTTCAGGGTGTATTTGATGAAATTAATAACCTTATGGGGTCTAAAAGAAATTAAAAAAATAGGGTAATATTTCTGGAATAATGTGTCAAACATTATTTGGAGAATAGGCTTGAGAATAGAGATAAAAATAATAAGTCAAACATGGCCATACATATTTTATTTAGGGTATATTATGGAGAATTACAGATTAAATAATTTTATGCAAAAACAAAATATTCTACAAATGGGGACTCATATTCACTTTACTCCTTGTCTTTGCTTATTTAACAAATTTTTTATCTTTATTAGGTAGATGAGTTGAAATTTAGACATTTGGGTAATTTTCATTTTGATCCAAATACGATTACAAAATGTTAAAAAAAATGAAATGAAAATATCCAAATAAAAATTGAAGCCAAAATATTGAAATAAATAGATAAACAAAATTGAAAATGAAACGAAAATGTTGAAATAAATAAATAAAAAATTGAAAAAATGAAAAAATGAAACGAAATGTTAGAATAAATAAAAAGGAATTTTCGCCGTTGCCGGGGATCGAACCCGGGTCACCCGCGTGACAGGCGGGAATACTCACCACTATACTACAACGACTTGTTGATAAAGGCATTACATTTATCATATTTAATGTTTTTTCCAATGCTAGACCTCACATGAGGGTTTCAGTGTACGGTCCCCTGGAGAGATTAGTGAATATCAACAACATATCACATCCAGGGTTTTATCTCCCTAGATTTTCATTTAGCCCCCTAATAAAGTATCAAAATCTCCCCTAATATATAATACTTTTGAGAAACCCGGGGGGGCGTTTAATACTTTCATCTCTCAATGAGTGATAAAAACCTTCAAATGGTAACAAATTTTAGGGTTTTTATATTTTCATATCCACCTTGAGAAATGAGAAAATACATTATTACCAAAATAAATTTTACTTGAGATGAAGATTATTACCATAATACGCTAGACCTCATGGTATGATGATTTTCAAATGTTTCATCTTGAGATGGTACAGGTGGTAGTTGAACTTCCAGCTGAATTGCTGGATAATCTGAAGCATTTGAGACTGTTCTCAAGCTGACTTGCTCTGCTGAACTGTTTAATTCTTCTACTTCATTGTTTGCATCCTTGTGTGAAGCTTGTGATTTCATTGAAGAATTGAGCCCAAAATCATTTTGCTTGCTGTCAGCTTGATTAGATTTGTTTGGAGTACCCTGCTTATCAACAGAAACAAACTTGTTAGAATCTTTAAACTCAAAAACTTGTTGCCCAATTGAGTTTACAGAAATCGGTAATTGCCAAGCTGTAATAGCTGACTTCTGTTCTTGTTTTAACCAAAGAAGAACCTGCCGCAAAGGGAAATTTTGTTGAAATGTAAATCCTCCCATCTGGACTTAGACAAAGGTTGCCCTTGTGAGATGTGCTGTAACCAGGAAAAACGCATTGTAAAGTATGGAAATCAAGCTTATGTTTGTAATAAGCTCTGATGAATGGAAAACATAAACAACCAAACACTTTCAAATAGGTGAAATCTGGTGGTTTGTGAAATAAGGCTTCAAATGGTGGTTTGTAATTCAGAACAACTGAAGGTTATATGTTTATAAGGTAAGTGGCCCTGTGAAAGGCATTCCACCAGTAGTTCAGCATAGAAGCATTTGCAAGAAGAGTTAATCCCATTTCAGTGATGTGTCTATGTTTTCTCTTCCATTTTGTTGATGGATTGTGGACAAGGATGTCTGAAAATAATACCAAGCTTGTTTAGATATGGCAGTAGTGTTCTAAATGCTCCTCCCCAATCAGTTTGAACACTCTTGATTTTGACAGAAAACTGTCTTTCTACCAGATTAATAAACTAGCTAACAAATAGACTGTAAGTTTCAGACTTCAGTTTTAAAGGATATATCCAGCTATATCTGGTAATACAAGGTAATACTTATAGCCTTCCTTTGACATGATTGGTGCCGGACCCAACTTATATCCAGCTATATCAAGTCAAAAGGATTTTTTGGTTTCAATCCAACTGCAGGAAAATAATTTAGATGTTGTTTTCCATATTGACAAGCAGTACAAACTGATCCTTTATTAAAGTCGGAAACATTACAAGTTAGTCTCAAATTTTGCAATACTTTTGACAAAACTTGAACACTTGGATGAACCAAAACACAGCTTTTTCACAAGACTTCTTTGAATTCACATTTTTCCTACAAAACTCCTTATTGCACTTGTCAGCCTTCTTCGTCTGAGTACAAACAAATATAATATCAAAGGTTCGTTTTACAAATGAGCAAGAATGAAAATAATATTGACCAATTTCGTGCTCAATAATTTATGCTAAGTCAGTAAACAAGGGCTGACATATGTTGGTTCAAAAATGGAAAAGATTTTATCTATTTTTTGGGACCACAACCAAAATGGGAAAAAAAATTGATTTCTTTGGACCACTAGAGGATATTGGGACACCTGTATGTGGTCCTCATGATAGCACAACAGATGGTCAAAAATATCTCAACTGATAAAGATAAAAACGCAACTTGTGAAAAATAAGTTCGACATATGACATTAGCACAGAAGAAAAGTGTGCTCACTATCGCGATCAATATATCTGACGCAAGTGTGCGAGCACAAGATTATTGGGCACACACTCAAAATAAAAGTCGCGATCACACATAATATGAAAGTCATGATCACACACGAGATGAAGGTTGCAATCAGACATGAGTGTGCGAGCACAATACTTTTGTGCACACACTCGAAATGAACATGCTAATAACATAAGTTTGACAAACCTGTGCACAAACACAATGGTTGTGCACACATACAACATAAGTCTAACAAAAATATTCAACAAAAATAAAATTATTTATCAGAAAAATATTTTCAGCTAAGCTTTGTTGTGTATATAAAGTCAAAATTTGATTTTTATATCTCACAAATGAGGATAACGCTCATTCAATAATTTGACATCTCTCTCTCTCTCTCACAGAAAACCATCCGAAAGGTATTAAAAAAGTCAATATAGAAAAAGCATTGAGTTGCGGCTAACAAAAACTCAAACCTCAAAGATAATAACATAACTTTAATGGTGATATAACACAAAGTCATTGTTAACAAAATGGGACTGTGACTCAAAGAAAAATACAGAGTATAACATGCCTCGATATTTGTTTAATATTCTTTTTCGTTTTTCCAGATAAATATTTGCATGGAGTCTTCAACTCTTTGAATTTTGAATATGTAAGCTAGGGGTGAGCGATTCTAGGTACTGCTTTTTCTGAGGAATCGAACCTCAGACAATGCAGATTCTAAAAAAAAGGAACCAGGAATCGAACAAAGACAAAGGTGCATTCTTCAATTCAAGGAACCGGAACCTAAAATGCAGGTTTCAGTTCCCTTCCAAGGTACTCTATAAAAAATCAATTACCCCCCTATTAGTTTAAAAAATGACAAAAATAGCTTAAAAGTTTACAAATACACCTCTAATAAATATACTATCTGGGTTTAGGGTTTAATTATAATGTAATATTATAATTAATTAAATTGTTAATCATTTAATTAAGTATTGTAATATTGTTTATAATAGAATGTTATAATTAATTAAGTAATCATACCATAAATTTATAATATAATGTTATAATTAATAAAATTCTAATCATTTAATTAAGTATTGTGTAAATTAGTAAATTACTAATGTTTATAATATAATGTCATAATCAATTAAGTAATCATTTAATTATGTAATGTTATATTAATTATATAATCATATTATAATAGTATAATGTAATGTTATAATGAATTAAGTAATCATACTATAAATCTATAATTTAATATTATAATTAATTAAATTTCAAATCATTTAATTAATATGCTAATGTTTATAATAGAATGTTATAATTGATTAAGTAATCATATTATAAATATATAAGGTAATGTTATAATTAATTAAATTTTTAATCGATTAATTAAGTAATGTAATAATATAATAAATTACTAATATTTATAATGTAATGTTATAAATTCATAACTAATTATGTAATCATTTAACTATGTAATGCTATAATTAAGTAAGTGATCATAATATAATATAATATAATAATGTTATAATTTAATTGAGTAATTATTTAACTATAATGTAATGCTTAATTAATGTTTATAATGAAATGTTTATAAAGTAATGTTATAATTAATTAAATTTCTAATCATTTAATTAAATATTGTGCTAATATTTATATAGTAAATTAGTAATTACTAATGTTTAAAACATAATATCATAACTCATAATCAATTAAGTAATCATTTAATTATGTAATGTTATAATTAATTATGTGATCATACTATAATGTAATGTTATAGTGAATTAAGTAATCAGATTATAGATCTTTAATATTATATTATAATTAATTAAAATTTTAATCATTTAATTAAGTAATGTAATAAATAATAATGTAGTAAATCACTAATGTTTATAATGTGATGTTATAAATTTATAATTAATTAAGTAATCATTTAACTATGTAATACTATAATTAATTAAGTGATCATAATATAATGTAATGTAATAATGTTATAATTTAATTAAGTAATTATTTAACTATAATGTAATATTTAATTAATTAAATTTCTAATTATTTAATTAAGTAATCATTTGTTTATAATGTAATGTTATAATTAATGTTTATAATATAATGTCATAATCAATTAAATAATCATCTAATTATGTAATGTTATAATTAATTATGTAATCAATTAATCATACGATAATGAAATAGTGAAATGTTATAATGAATTAAATAATTATACTATAAGTCTTTAATATAATATTATAATTAATTTGTTTATAATAAAATATTATAATTAATTAAGTAATCATTTAATTATAATGTAATATTATAATTAATTACATAATCATACTATAAATTTATAATATAATGTTGTAATTAATTAAATTTCTAATCATTTAATTAAGTATTATGTTAATATTTATGTAGTAAATTAGTAATTACTAATATTTATAATATAATGTCATAATCAATTAAGTAATTATTTAATTATGTAATGTTATAATTAATTATATAATCATACTATAATGTAATGTTATAGTGAATTAATTATTAAGTAATCATACTATAAATTTTTAATGTAATATTATAATTAATTAAATTTTTAATCATTTAATTAAGTTTGTATTAATGTTTATAATTGACAAAGTAATTATACAATAAATCTATAATGTAATGCTATAATTAATTAAATTTCTAATTATTTAATTAAGTAATATATTAAATGTTATAACTTATAAGTTAATTAATTAAGTAGTAATAAATTAATGTAATGCTATAATTAATTATATTATAAATCAATTAAGTAATGTTATAAAATTATAATTAATTAAGTAATCATTTAACTATAATATAATGTTATAATTGATTAAATATGATATTTAACTAGTAATTAAATTTATTAATGTTTATCAATTTATCATATATAATTAATTAATTACTAATTTATTATAGATATACTTAGAACTTAATAATTGAATTAAATAACTAAATATATTATTACTCAATCAAATATACTATTTTATTAAAAAATAATTCTTTTAATAACATTAAAAATGTAAAACACTTTTAATTGGATCATAATTCCAATTATTCACTTAATTAATCAAAACTTTAATATTAATGTATTATAATATACTAAAACTTTTAATATGATGTAATTTATATGTAATAAGTATAATTGTATTCGTATATTTATTTAATTAGGTTATTCTAAAAATTTAACTTTTTCTATTTTAAATTTTTTTATATGTAAAATAATAGAAACCCTCCATTATTCACATTTCACAAATATTTCATTGTAGTCCAGGTTCCAAAACAGGTTCCGAAAATCGGTTCCAAACCAGGTACCCCGGACAGGTTCCAAACAAGGTACCCTTTTTACAGGTTTCGGTTCCAGTTCAAGTTCTGGTTCCTCCACACACAAAACCGAAACCGGAACCACACAGATGGCCCTTAAAAATTGGAACCGAACCTACCCACACAGACTGGCTGGTGGGTAGGTTCCGATTTGATTCCGCTTCTATCCCCTTGGCTTTGCCTTCCTGCCTTCTATCCCTGTTTCGGTTCCGGTTCTATCCCCCGGTTTCGGTTCTACCGGCTACTCGTGCTCACCCATTGTAAGCCAGACATTCCTGGAAAACTGGACCATCTATACCCATTACTATTATGGTGCCGCCGGCTAATATTGATATATTTACGGTCAACCTTATAATTTATAGCCCCTTGTCACAGGGATGGTGATATGAATGGGGAAAACCAACAAATTAACTGTGTAGGCAGTTACTACTAACTACCACCCTTGGGCTGTAGTCTGTACTAACTACTAAGTGAACTCATGAGTGCAATCAATCGGCCAAGTCTGAAGTCCAACATCTTCTATTCTTCTTTGTAGTTTTTATCTTTTTCTTCTTATTTTTCCTGTTTTTATCCTCTTCACCTTTCTTCATCCTTTTCTGAATTTTACTTGCACTTGCAATATTGTCAATAATAATGCGAACTAATTCCTAAAATATAAGTTACATTCCTTAAACCGAATTCCGCTTCTACAAATTTGTTTCTTAATAGTGGATTGGATTAGTTTCATGGTAGGAGTTATGATCTAGAAAGCTAGATCGAGAATTTCTCTTAAAGCAAGAACACGTTATGTTAAGGATAAATTTAGGTCAGACGATGGTGAAAATGGTGTTCCATGCATGCAGGATGATTCTTATGTTGGATCAACACGTTATGTTGCTTCGCGCTCCAAGGGTAAGAAACCTGAGAAGCCATCGAGTGATGTATGTAAATGTATTCATCCCTGTACGTAGCTATCGAGTTACCATGAGTATAAACAAGCCATATGGCATTTAATCAACGAGAGCATCACAAATTATTCAAAGAACATGCCAAGAAGAAAATTCAGTACTCTATATTGAAGCTCTCGTGTATGACTGCAAGAAAAGTATAGTACTTTTGAAAAATACGTTTTAGGAACCCAAAAGGCGCAGCTTAATTTCGACTTTGGCTTGCATGTGAACCGTAATGGATGAAACTTTTCGGCAGATTTTTCCACTAGCAGTCTTCTAATTTGACTAAGAAAAGAGCTTTAACTGCATTCCACGAATAAATTTTTATGGTCTAATTCTTACATGCAATGCAAGTGACCAAACTTCTTTAAATTTTCTAGCAATTTTCTCAATTTATGTATTACCAAATCAAATGAAAGATTACTCTTAACATCAAAATCAAAATGTGTGCAAATGATGAGATGAGTGACATTATAATTTTTATAAATAATTTAATTATGTCCTCCAATGACAGATTTGTGGTTACATTAATGTCGGGTTATAGTCCTCATTTGAATTAGAATCTAGATTTTGCTAACCGAACAAAAAGAATGAAAAAATGAAAAAATCAAAGTCTCCTCACTGGTGGTATAATGTCTCTAGAAGTATAATTAATTCGGTAGTTGTTTCTTTGAAGGAACTTTCTACGTACTCATCCTATAAAAGGCATTCAGAAGTGTGATGATGTGGCTTCTTATTTGCCACGGTGGAAGTCAACTTTGGTGTTAGGATTCAAACAAGTAGTGCGACGTCGTTTTGGATAAACCCATATGCATATTGTGTTTTGGCTATCACACTTCACATGCTTAGTTTTCTCTTTTCTCTCTCTTTACCTCGACTGTTCATGACTCCAAAGAATCTTCCAGATTACTATTCATCTTACTGTTATGGAGAAAATCGAAGACAGGTGGAGGTGATCAAGGAAGGGTGCATGTGTATTTAACATCGATTGATGAAGAAGAAAGGCAGGGGTCTCATATTTGTCAAAAACCTAGGGTTTTCGAATTGGGTGTGTTCTTTTCCTTTTGTAAAGTTTTCTTCTCTAATTTGTTCATTGCTATTTACATTTTGTTTATTAATGAGAATACCCTACTGTGAGCCTTGGAAAATGGATGTAGGCTGCAAAGCTGAACCACTATAATTGCTGTGTCTTGTGTTCTTGTTGATTCTCTTTATTTATTAATAGTTCTATTGATTGATTCCCTAAATTGATAGCTATATTTGTTCAATTAGAGTTAGTCAGTAAACCCTAAAATTCAAACAAATTGGTATCAGAGCCTGGTTAAAGGTCCAGTTAGGGTTTCACTGGTTTGCTCGTGTTTCAAATCAGTTTTGGGCTTTCTTAGCTGTTTACTTTTCTATTGCTGTGTTTTTCGAATTTGTGAGAAAAACATGTCAACTAAGTTTGAGCTTGAAAAGTTTACAGGTGAAAACAATTTTGGATTATGGAAAATGAAGATGGAAGCAGTGCTGATTAAGGAGGGTTGGGCTTTAGCTCGAAAGGGGGAAGATGAGTTACCTAACACCTTGATTGCTACAGAAAAGCAAGATATGTTAAACAAGGCCAAAAGCTCGCTGATCCTCGGCTTGGGTGATAAAGAACTTTGAGAAGTGAAGAAAGAAAAAACTGTTGCTGAGATATGGAGTAAGTTAGATTGTCTTTACTAGTAAAAAAACTATTCCTAATAGATTATTTCTAAAACAGAGTCTATCTGGGTTTAAGATGGATGAACAAAAAACACTAAAAGATAATAAGGATGACTTCCTTAAGATTATACAAGATCTAGAAAGCATCTCAGTTGAGAATGCTGATTAGGATAAAGTTGTGATCATGTTAAACTCTTTACCCAAAACCTATTCAAATTTTGTACAAACCCTAAAATATGGTAGACATACTTTAATGTTAGAAGAAGTTGTAGAAGCTATCTCAGCTAAGGATAGTGAAAATAGGATTAGAGAAAAAACATGTGAGTGATGGTGAAGGTCTTGTAGTTAGAGGAAGATTTGAGAAGAAAAACTAGAAAAAATGGTGGCAGAATAGACATAGGTCAAAATCTAAAACTGGAAAATGGAAGTGTTTTTTCTACCATAAGGAGGGTCACCTTAGGAGAAATTGCCCTGAGAGGAAGAATAATAAGAAATATGAGAGGGAGGGTGATGGAGGTAGTGCAGAGGTAGAATTATAGGGTTATGAGAGTTCAGAGGTCCTAGTTATTTAAGAAGGCAAGATTAGTGATGAATGGATCTTAGACACTAGTTGCACCTATCATATGACACCTAACAAGGAGTGGTTCAGCTCCTTTCAACCTTTAGATGGTGGGAAAGTGATGATGGGGATTACTGTTGTTTGTCATGTTAAGGGAATAGGCTCTGTTAAGTTGAATCTTTATAATGGATTAACCAAAACCCTTACTGATGTTAGATATATCCTTGACCTAAAAAAAAAACCTTATCTCCCTTGGGACATTAGACTCTATAAGTCTAAGTTATAAGGCTGTTAATGGGTGTCTTAGTGTTTTGAAAAGGTCTTTGATAGTTATAAAGGTTGAAAAGAAGAATGGTCTGTATGTGTTGAGGGGTAGAACTGATAATGGAGTGCACTACAAGAAAACTGGCATTCTGCGTCTAGCAAAATTAGACGCAGAAAGTCACATTTAGACGCTAAACTAGTCGCCCCTTAGTTGCACTGGGCTGGTCGCAGATTCATAGCGTGTTTAAATTTTGGTTTAGATGCGAAAAGTTTTTTTTTAGCGACTAGAAAAATAGTCGTTAATGCTGGTCAAATTAGTCCCCCAACTTAGACGTTAAAAGTTCAAGGGTAATTTGATAAAATTGTATAGCGACTAATCAATTAGTTGCAAAATGTACCTTTTAGTGTCTAATAATTTGTCGCGAATGCCACAAAAATTAAACGCCAAAAGTGTAAGGGTAATTTCGTCAAAGGTATTCGCAACTATTTTATTAGTCGACGAATGTATCTTTTGGTAACCAAAATTTAGTGGTTAATTGTTATACTTTTAGACGCTAAATATAGAACCCAAACAGTGTTCGCGACTATTTTATCAATGGCTGAATGTATCTTTTGGTGACCAAAATCTAGTAATTAATTATAATTATTTTAGACGCTAAATGTGAAATCCAATAGATTTTCGCGACTATTTTATTAGTGACCAAATGTATCTTTTGATGACCAAAATTTATTAATTAATTATAATCATTTTAGACGCTGAATGTGAAATCCAATAGGTTTTTGTGACTATTTTATTAGTGGCCGAATATATCTATCTTTTGGTGACCAAAATTTAGTGGTTAATTATAGTAATTTTAGACGCTGAACAACTCAATTCTAGAAATAACTTTCACAAGTAAACAAAGAACTAAATCATAGAATATATAAGAAAATAACACTATAAAAGGCTTTCATATTTACTCAATTACATTAGCAGAGAACAATGGATTGAAATTTCTGAATTTCATAAGACACCTATTAGTTACTATGTATCATCAAAATGTCAAGAATAATATACAATTGAACATGATTTAATGGAATATAGATAAAAAGAAAAGGCTTAATGCCATCTTACAGCTTGCTCAGAAGCACCAATGTATTTGTTCAAAAGCCCAGGTCCTTTCACTGATATAAATTGTAAAGAACAAGTAGCAGCAGCAACAGCACCAACAATGTGAGTTTTGCTGCAAACAGGAGGACCATATAAGAGAACATTTGACCTTAAACGTAAAGGAGCTTTGGCAAAGATATTTGGAAACTTTGAAGGCAATTCAATCATCTGACAATTAAATATAGAATCAGCAACTGATATATGATACAAATAGACAAATGGATTTTGTTTTTTCCTTTTTATAATCCAAAAACCCCTCGGCATGTGCACCAAGTTCAGAACCCAAACTATTTACAACAACCTTTAGTTGTTAGAAAACATAACAAATATAATATCTTAAATATGTGGTTCCAAGAGGATTTAAACCAATGACATCTTATAGATAAAAAGTATTGACTATTGAACCTACCCTTTCGTCTAGCAAAAGAATAGTTGCTCATTCAACTTGGAAGCTAGAAGCATCTAGCTCTTGACATTTTGTACATTACATAGGACACACTGAAAAATTAACTCCAAAAACAGGAACTTTTATTAGTTAAACTGCCGGATGTTAGAAGAGATGAATGCTCTTTATCATCAAAGATTTTTCAATGAGTATTCAACTTTGATGAACTGATTTTTCAAGCTTAAAATCTAAAGCGTACAAATGTACACTTCAATAGGGTTCATACTTCAAAAGGTCCAATAAGCTATCAACTCAAGGAAGCAATAAAATATCAAAATGTTATGAGTTCAAAGGAGTTCTATTAGCCTTGCATTTCTAAGAAGATCAGAAGTAAAAGAAATAATACCTCTTTGATCGCATTCCGAATGTCATTAAGACCACCAACATCATCCCAACCAGAGCGACCACCTTCAGGAGAAGGTTTACTAATGTCTCGCATAGCAACTGGAAGGAAATCATGCATAGCTTGAGTAAAGTCATCCCTAACTAATGTGGGATGAATGTTCTTTTCACCACCGAATCGGAAGGCGTAAAATGGCCAACAAGAACATGAACAACTCTATCAACCAATATTTCTGAAACATTGTTATTCCCTTATCTTAAAAAATGCAAGAGAAAACAAAGGTCAAGAAATTCATTAAAGAAGAGGGCAACAAGAACATGTAATCTCTTATCTTTAACCTTGATAACAACTAATTTAAACAATCAAGGTAACACCAAAGACAATTGCATCACTAGAACAAAGTGACTATGGTAGAAGAATTATGTATTGAAAATTAAAAAGGATTTTGAGTAGAACTTCTAAATAACACGATAGGGTTTTGAGTAGGTTTGCTTCGTCCCAGGCCAGGCATTCCTCTATGTCGCAGAGGGATGGGCAAGCTGCCATGAGTTTTTTTCTGTAAAGTAAAGAGTTAATTAGCATTTGGAACTTGAAACCTTTTTTACTTTTTTGGGTCTTAGATGCATAAAGATTGCCTTATCCACTTCCTAATAAGTGGCCATCTAGATTTAAGCTGCAAAACACTCATAATCTCTTTCCCATTAACCAAAGGTTTCACATCCCACACTTTCTCAAGATCTGCACATCTGAAAAACAAATAGTATTATTCACCCCAAAGTTGTACCCACAAAATGATGAAACCTTTTTTAAATTCTAGCGATGAAGGGTCATACATTGCTTCCAATCTTCCAATGGTTATTTTCAATTTCAGTTTAACCATATTCTAAAACCAATCTAAAACATTTTTTGTACACCAAGCTATCTTACCAGCTATCTAAGTTGCTAGCAGGGTACTCACATCACTTCAAAAACAATGGTCATGCTTAAGGATCAATGATTTGTATTTCTTGAACCTATGTGTTACAGAAACAACATAAAAACATATGTAGTTAACACTTCTATAAAGGAGAATATACAGCAGTCAAGGAATCAAAACTACAATAATAGTATTTTTCAGATATATAGCTTATCAATTGCAGTAAGTAAAATTGAAAAATTAGAGCGAATCGCATCTTCCAAATGAATTCAGAATTTATATAGATTTTTTTTAAATATTTTTAATAATTATCAGTTACAGAAAGGTTACTGTAAAGATCGAGGGTTCAACTCCCCTCGCAGAAGCTAAAAGTTTCACTAGTCATAGCATTTACCAATCCATTATCAAATAACACCATTTACCATCCATCAAATCCAAAATAACTTTTGCAGGATTCAAACTTGCCTTTTTCCTCCTCAAATGCTCTCTCCAGCTAATTTGCCTTGCGTCCATCCAGAGCACTCGACAGTAAACCTTATTCTAACAATCCTTCCTCTAAAGCTTTTCGGAAAAAAAAAAAAAAAAACTCTAAAACCACCTTCACAATTCTCCTATCATCTTTAATAATTTGAGTATCACAACATCTAATATGTTTAATTTTGGATAATATAACAGGCTAATCCATGGTTTCAACAATATCAGCACCTCCTACCTTTAGGATATCGTTAACTTGTACTAACAACTTCCCAACAAAAGTTCTTGAATTCACCACACAAACAATGAGAAAGAATGAAAAAGCCAACCTGAATAAACTATTCCAATATGGGTTGTGGAAGATTCCTATATGCAACAAGGAAGAAAAAAATGAGATTTTGAAGGGATAATATATAAAATAAAACTGAAAATGAGAAATACAATAAAATAAAATAAATTCTCTTCTTTGAATATTTAAATAAAACTCATACTATACAAATCAATATAAAAAAAATATGATGGAAACACTAATTAATAAAAATAGTAAAAAAGAGAAATAAAATTATTAGCTACCCGAAAGTAGCAAGCTGAGCAAGAAAGAAGGGGTAATGCTTCAGAGGAACAAGCGCCAGTTTATACAACACTCGATTTCCAATGCCCAGGACCACCGTAACCGCCGCTGCCACCACCACTTCCACCTTCCTACTCCTTTCATCTTTACATTTCATTTTCTCCACCACGTACGACCACATCCCCGCCTTCCTCCCCCTCCGATCTCTCTCACCCTCCTCCCGCCCCTGCCACGTACAAATTCGAACGTTGTTTCAGCAATTTCAGGATGAACCATGGCCGTTGATTTCTTTGATCGCATCAGAGGCATGAAATCACCATTGTACGTGAAGGTTTTCGTGATTCAAGTAGAGTAGTGTGTGACACGGCGGGACCGGCAATGAACCGCTGGTAACATGATGTCATTGTAATGATTATAATGACAAGATCTGCTGGAACGGAGGTCGATTGAGAGAGAGAGAGAGAGAGGGAGAGCCGTGTGTAGAATACACACACCAATCTTTAAGATTTATCACCTATTTTTTATCTCTAAAAACTCTCTGCCTTCCTTTTCTAGGTTCATAAGTAAAGCAGTAGGGTTTTGTAATGTTTTATTTGTGGTGTGGAAAAATGGAGAAGAAGATGCGAATGGAGTGGAGAAGTGGAGAGTGTTTGCGTTTTAGGTAGACCTTGCAAAACGGGTGGATGGGCTGGGTACGGGCCGGGTCAAACGGGTACGGGTGGGTCAAACGGGTACGGGTCTTATACGGGTCTATATATACTGGTCCAATATTTTGGACCTATGCCCTACCCTATACAGGTATGGGTGGACCCGTTTTTTCTCTCTCCAGATTTTTGTTTTTACAGTTTTACCCCTAACAGTTTTCAATTATAATAATTATACCCCCAAAATTCTTGTAGTTTTAATTTTTTACATTTACACCCCCTAAATCAACTACTCTAAATTCAATTCAATTAAGACTATAAACAAATAGGAACCAAAATAAACAAATAACATATAAACAAACAATAACATATAATATAACCACTACTGGTGTGTCTGTATATCGTTACATCAATTCAACCAAGTAAGAAAACAAGCATACCTAGCCGTAGCATTTGCAATCGGTACTACCTTTAACAAACTTGATAATTTTTTTCCCTAACAGGAATCCTGTTGCTTACATTACTCGTGCAACCACAAAACTTGGAACAAAGCCAGCTCCCTTCATGGCAGCTTTTTCATCAAAAAGACCCAATAAAGTAACCCCAGAGATACTTAAGGTATAATTGGCAACTCAGGTTCCTTAAACATATATATTGAGCCATCTGAATGGGATAATAATTAGATTTGTACATATGTTCAGCCTGATATCACAGCTCCAAGAGTGAGTGTTCAGCCTGATTGGAGTCTTGCAGCAATTAAATCTATAATGACTTCAATCTATAATGAGTTGGAAATTTGTTACTCCTTCAGCTTAGAAAGCCCTGATAAAGGTGGAAAATTAGAGGTTAAATAAATTAGCCAAACATACAAAATTTAGAGACAACAATTCATGCCAAATTCTTCACTCGTTCTTTAACCAAAAAGAAAAGAAAGCATATAAACTATTTATCGAAAAGACTGTTAGAAACATACTAAAAAATACACCAATAGAAATAAAAAAACAACGAAAAACACGAACCCAACTAACATAATCAATTTAAAAAATCAGCAAGACAAAATAGTTAAATTCTAGGGTAGCATGGCATTCATGGCTCATTTTGAGAAAAATAAATAAAAAAATCCATGTAAACCATCATTAGCAACTACACTAAAGACCGTAGAAAAACTTACCATGAACAATGGAGCTATGTAATAATCTCCTTGAAGATAATCAAACGACCTCGTCACCTTCTGCCAATAATCGAACACAATATCCGCTGCAATAAATGAAATCAAGAAATTTCACAATTTTAACTAATACAAATAAACTTGTAAGAACAATAATTTAGGAATGCCACCTCAAATGGTAGCCAATACAAAAGCTTCTTCCCAAATACTTGAGCATAAAAAATACTCATGTAATTGACGATTCAATTCATTCCAAACAAATAAATTAAATGGAAGCCACTAGAAAAGTTTCTGATTCTCTCAATTCCCTGAACTCTCAGATTTCTTGCAATTTCGTAAATTTCCTCTCTGCCCAAACAACTCAAACCAAATTGTATCTAATTTATTCTCACGTTTTCACATTTCCTCTCCCAACAACTAAAACCAGATTAAAACTAAGTACAATTATAATTTTCTCACTTTTTCACATTTGCTCTCTGTCCAAACAACTCAAACTAGATTAGAACTAAATTAAATTCCAATTTTCTCTCACTTTCTCACATTTTCTTTCTACCCAATTTTCTCTACCCAAACAACTCAAAGAAGATTAAAACCAAGTAAAATTCTTATTTTCTTCCACTTTCTCATATTTTCTCTCTGTCAAAATAACTCAACCATATTAAGAATAAATAAAATTCTCATTTTCTTCCACTTTCTCAAATTTTCTCTCCGTCAAAATAACTCAACCAGATTAAGAATAAATAAAATTCTCATTTTCTCACGTTTCTTTCCATCCAAACAAGTCAAACAATAAAACTAAAGTAGAAATTATAATTTGCTCTCACTTTCTCATTTTCTCTCAGTCTAAATAACTCAAATATATATCAAAAGTAAGTACAATTATTGAAAGTATTTCATATCATTAAAAGTTTTTCAGACTGGATTTGGGCCGTTCACTTTTCTTCCTGCTATCTCTTATTAGCCATTCATGCTCATTTGGCTGTTCTTCACTACCTCTCATTTTGTCTCCATCCAAACAACTCAAACTAGATTAAAACTGAGTCAAATAAGTGAAAGTATTTCATATCTTTCAAAGCTAATCATTTAAAAAATTTGTGCAAAGACATCAGCCAACATTTTTAAGGAAAACCAGTTTTGGTAATATAAATTTCAGTGACTAGCAAATACACATAACCAATAATAATTGATTCCAGTATACATCCCTTATACATTTAAGTAAACCCCACTTGCAAAACCCATCAACCAGGAGAACCCAACACAAACACACTCAACGAAACAGATCGACGTACAAGGAAAGCTCACACAAAATCTGTCCAAAAAACAAAAAAAACACACAAAATTAGGGGTTAGGGATTCATTACCAGTCGACGAGGATGAGTGAGGCGACCAGCGACTGTGGTACTGCCGAAATAGGAATGGGAATGACGGACGAGTGACAAACTGACGAAGAGGGAGACACCGAGACAGGGAGTTGAACTTTAGGCACGAAGAAGATTGATGACTGATGAGAGATTGAGAGGCAGGAGAGATTTGAGTTACTGAGAGGCAGGAGAGATTTGAGTTACTGAGAGTCTGAGAGATGAGATGCGGCCGCGATCTGAGACTAAGAGATCAGAGATGAGATGAGAGTGAGACTGTGAGAGGCGTGAGCATGAATGCATGATAAAAACTAAGGGATTCAAGGCGTGGCCGTGAATGCGTGATAAAAACTTAGGGATTCAAATTCATTCGTGAACTGAATAGTGAATAGTGACCAACAAATACGGGTGCCAGCGGGTTCACCCGTATAAACTATGAGATATTGGACCGGGTACGGGTACGGGTACGAGTCTCAAAAAATGGGTTTAATATATTGGACCCGTACCTATATTTTTTACCCGGGTACGGGCCGACCCGTGGGTCCAAACCCATTTTGCCAAGTCTAGTTTTAGGGTAAAATTAGTTTGGGGATTTTGTATAAGTGGGTTTATTACTTTTTAATTTTTTTTTCATTTTAAGTTTCAAAAAATTTTGTGCAAAATTGCTTACCTTTTTTTTTTTTTTTTTTTTTTAATATGTTACCCTAAAACCGGGTTTGGTATTTTGTTTTTCTTTAATTGTAAGGATTTAGGGACTTTTCAATTTGTTTACCTTTTAAATTTTAAGGAAAAATTGTTTACTTTTTAATTTTTGTTTTTTAAAATTGGAAATTCAGTTTTTTGTATTTTTGTGGACCACAATCGAATGGTTTCCCAGGTAAATGAAAAACTGGTTCAGTTCTCGGTTAGGTTCAGTTTCTATATTTTTCTAAACACTGCTACATTTGGGTGTTCGGGATACGCCTTGCCAAAACTCACCAAAGTTAACAATCTCCGTCGAAATAGGCACGGAATAAGCACCAGAGTCGGTAGCTTGTAGCGTTGTCTACCGAACGAGTAGTAGAAACTAGAAGCTGTTGTTCCAAAGGCTGCAGAGGAGTCAACTATGAGGGTTTGTACAAATGAGTGAAATAACGGTTAAGCAAAAGTTTTAGGGAAAAATGGTAATGTTAGATGAAAGAGACAAAAAAAAAAAACACGATTCGTTTATTAGTAACAATAAACGAATTTAAAATACTCATTACAATTATAATACCCATTGTAATGTCAGATGAAAGAGAAGACAAAAATAAAATCACCCATTACGAGGTTAAAGCCACCTATTTAGGAACGTCACTAACAACAGATGCTTAAACAAATTAAAGCAAATGTTGTGAAGAAACGGATTGAAAATCAAACAATAAAATTGAAATACTATCTATAAAAGAATGAGCTTTGACATAAAAATAAAAAATAAAAAGTTACCTTCAATGGGGTAATGTAGGCGGCAAAAGTAGAATAAAAAAGATGGTAATTTAAGCGACAAAAGTAGAATCAAACAATAAAATTGATTTTGGTTAGTAGTAGTATATATTATTTTTAATAAACAATATTTAGTAGCTAACATTTTGGTTGCAAAAAAAATCCTATTAACAACTATAACTATAGTTGCCAAAATAACATACCCACAATTTCAATTTATTTCAAGCGGGAACATGGGCCGCTCAAAATTTACCATACACTTGGCAACTAAAATCTTAGTTGCCAAAAGAAGATAACTTATTTCAAGCGGGAACTTAGGGTGCTCAAAATTTACCATACATTTGGCAACTAAAATCTGAGTTGCCAAAAGAAGATAATTTGCAACCAACTAATTAGTTACGCAATAGTAATTTTAGTCACAAATTAAAATAATATTTTTTCATTTTACTGGGAAAGTTGGGTTCAAAAAAATTCATCAACTTTTAGCGACTAAATACATTTTAGTTGCTATACATGAGTTTTTGCAACTAATTGTAATATACACAAAATAATTAGTTGCCAAATGTACCCTAGGCCCTTTGTAATTATTGTTAAAAGCTAGGATATTTCGGTAATTGTATTATTTTGTAACTAATAAAAATAGTTACAAATTAATTAATAAATATTTGCATCTAATTTAGCAACTATTCAATAGTTGCAAATAATTATTTTCTGTAACCATAATTTTAGTTGCAGAATCCCTTGTTGTAGTTGCCAATTGTGTTCGTGCAAGAATTAGAAACCAAATAAATTAGTCGCTTATGTGATATTTTGGGCAACAAATCACATTAGTCACAAAATATTAATTTTAGACACTAAAGGCGGGAATAAAATTGGCCATAGAATTTTATTCCCTTTGGCCGACTAATTGGAATTTAGTTACTAAATATGGGGTATCTGCAACTATTTTTGCCTAGTTGCAAAAAAATGGTTGCAAAAAGTACTTTTTCTTGTAGCGGTGGCTGTTGTTGGGTCAACTGAGGGGCAAGATAAAACCACTTTGTGGCATCAAAGACTTGCCCATGTTAGTGAAAGAGGTCTAGGAGAACTTAGTAAGCAAAACCTACTATGTGGAGTTAATACAGGAAACCTGACATTATGTGAGCATTGTATATTTGGGAAAATGAGTAGAGTGAAATTTGGGATTGGACTTGCAAAAGGGATTACACTTGCAAAGGGGTACCTTTACATAGGGTTTAGGGAGGGAAAAGAAAAAATTTGGATTTTTTTTCAATTTTTTTCTATCAACTCGTGGTCGCTGCCGGTACTTTGCCGGCTTATTCCCGGCCCGTCCGGAATCAGAATCCGGTGATCCAACCATCTTTGGAAAGCTTGATCAACCCTCTTTCCAGTCATTCCATCACTGCCTAGTTTGGAGGTCCTGGTCATCGGGATTTGTCCGTCGAATTTGACGAAAACTGCACATCTGTATTTTCTTCGCAGTGGGTTTTTTCAATCGGGAATTGCAATGGCGTGCCAATACTGACTCATCTGGGCAAGATCGAAAATCCCCACATCTTTTTGCACCTTGTTGACCTCTGGTTGCCGGAAAAACCCACTTTTTTTTGCGGGAATGTGTGGTTGGGTTGGGTTTTTATGCCATTTCGTGGACCTGTTTTGGTGTGATTTTTTTTTTTATTTTTTGCAGTTTTTTCTTCTTGGTTTCTTGCTAGGTTTTGATTTTGCAGATTCGTGGAAAATTTGGTTGCATTCTGATCGAGTTTTGATCGTGCATGCAAGGTGTTCGACAAAAGTCTACAGCAAGCCTTGCCCTCCTGCAGCAAGACGCGCCGCAAGAAGACTCCAAAGACGCTGCCATCCAGCGCGCCCAATGCCCAGCCCTTCCCTTTTAGCCCTCCCAACCACATTCCACTTTCCAACACCAAAAACTCTTCACCCCAACCACTGATTCACAAAACCCCGCTCTTACAAACTCTGAAACTCACCAAAATCACACCTTTTTTTCCTACCACCAAGTGTTCGACAAAATGTTCGAACCAAACCCCTCACACCCAAATAACACCGTGCCGCCCCCAACCCTAGCCAAAACATTAAACACTGTCTCAACCAGCTCCCAGCAGCCACAAACTTCCGGGAATTCAAGGAAATCTTTATGGATTGGGGATTTGGAGCCATGGATGGATGACAAGTATTTGTTATCCGTTTTCTCAAATGTAGCGATTCAAGGAGCCAAGATTTTTCATCACAAAAACTCTTCCTTTGGTTTTCTTGAGTTTGATTCTAATGATACTGCAGGTTTGTCTTTGCAATCGTTTAATGGCTTAAAAATGCCGAAGTGTAAAAAGGTTTTCAAGCTCAATTGGGCATCTTCTGAGCCCCGTGAAAAAAAGCCAGTCCCTAAGCCAAAAGAGCAGGAAAGTATGGGAAGAGCACATCAAAAGTGTCCTCCACTTGGGCGGACAAGGTTAGAGTGACAGAGGTCGAGTCCCATTTCACCCTTGAAGTTGTGGACCTTGATATTAAGGATGATATTTTACATATACCGGATGATGTTATTGATGACAATGATGTTGAATGGCTTCGCTGTATTGTGGGTTATTTCCTGGGGTATTCTATGCCATTTCATGCTGTTCGCTCAATTGTTTTCCGTGCATGGGAAGTTGCGGGGTTGGAAGATGTTATGTCCACAGGTACTGGCTTCTACATTTTCAGATTTAGGGATGAGGATGCGGTGCATTCAATCCTTGAGAGAGGGTCGTGGATGTTTGGGGGTAAGTGTATTATTCTACAACAATGGCATGCTCAGTTTACTTTTGATAAAAGCCGCATCTCTGAGTTCCTAGACATGGGCTCGTTTGCATGGTTTGCCTTATCCTTTGTGGTCCCACAAAGGACTCTGCATGGTTTCCTCTATGTTAGATCGACTGTTGTCTAGTGATAAGACAACATCAGAGCGAACCCGTTTGGATTATGCTCGGGTATGTGTTGAACTAGATGCTGCAAAGCCTCTAAGACGTCATATTGAATTTAAGTGCCGGTTATCTGCAGAGCCTATTCAGATTACAGTGGAATATGAGTGGACCCCTAAGAGGTGCCCTAAATGCTGTGTATTTGGTCATGTTTGTCACCAGCCAGAGGTACCTACTGCAGCCATAGCTCAGGGTAAGAATAAGATAGTTACTAGTTTCCAGAAGGCATCAGGGAAAGCAGTGCAATATGAGAATTACGAGCCTTTGAATCAGCCAGCCACTATTGATCCCATTAGAGAGAGAGACCGGGGGATGGAGAGGGATGTTTTATTGCCATCTACAGTTTCAGCTCCGAGTACAGTTAGAGTTGGGGATGCTTCTTTGGCTTTGGTCCCGTATTAGCAGACTGTGCTGCTAGCAGAGGTGAATTTTCTGGCTCTGAATCGGGGTCGGAACCTGATTCCCCTTTTCCTATTGAGGATGAGCAAGACCGTATTATAGGATTTACAAATTGCACAGAAAACACTCAGTCCTTTATGAGTTCTGGGAGTAGGCAATCTACCTCTTCCAACAGGTTTGCCTCGCTTGTTTTGCATAGTGACGATCTCCAGACACCAGATGCCACCTTATCTGGATCAGTTTCCTTGCCACCCCTGGCAAAGGGGATAGGTCGGGGAAAGCGGGGGCTTCGGCTCAAGTGATTTCTTAGCTTATTTCTATCCCAATTCCAATGATAGGGAGTTGGAATATTAGAGGCCTTAACGGCTTCTCGAAACAACGCGCTATGCAAATTGGATTTCTAACTCTTCTTTGGGTTTGATTGGTTTGTTGGAGACTAAGGTTGAGCAGTCTCATTTACAGTCAGTGGTCTCGTCTGCTTGTCCTTCGTGGCGGTTTTTATCGAATGCGACAGATTCTATTGCTTGCCATGTTCTGGTATGTTGGGACTCTTCTCTTTACTCTGTGCATAGTCTTCATTGCTCTCTTCAGGAGATTACTTGCAGGGTTACTCATGTTTCTAAGGGGTTCTCATTTGGGATTACTTTTGTGTATGGTTCTAATGACCCTGGGAATCGCCGCAATCTGTGGGATTTCCGTAGGGATCAGTCGGCAGTGTTTGATTCAGAGGGGCTCCCGTGGCTTGTATTGGGTGATTTTAATGCCATCTTGGGAGCCTCTGGCAGAGTGGATGGTGATCCTGCGTGGTATGGTTATATGGATGATTTTGGCCAATGTATCCATGATGCTGAGTTGATTGGGGTTCCTTTTACTGGGCTTCGGTATACTTTGCATGGGTTTATTTTACGGAAGCTTGATTGGGTCTTTGCATCACTTTCTTGGTTCCTTGATCGACCAAGCACAGTTTCAAAGTTCCGACCTCGAGATGTTTCAGATCATAGCTCTATTATCGTCCGGTTTGGTCCCCGCTGTGGCAAGGTACCATCCCCTTTTAAATTTCTAAATTTTTGGGCTGATCATGCAAATTTTATGGATATTGTTCAGGTAGTTTGGGACGAGCCTATTGTAGGCAATCCTTTGTTCTGTCTTACGCAGAAATTGGGGTTAGTGAAACGGAAGCTAAAAGCTTTACATATTAGGGTTTCTAGTCATATCTCCAGTAGGGTAATTGAGGCTCGAGCTCGGTGGGCAGCAGCCCAGGGAAATTTGGATCGGGACCCCTTTTCTACTGAGTGTATCTCTGAGGAGAAGAACCTTGCCAACCAGTATTTCAGTCTTTGTTAAGATGAGGAGGCTTTTTTTAAGCAACGGTCTCGTGTTCAGTGGTTGCACTTAGGGGATCAGAATACTAAGTTCTTTCATAAGTCGTTGATCCATAGGCAGGTTCGAAACCCAACCACGGTTTGACTGATGGAAATGGTACACATATTATGATACGGGGTGGTTTGGGCGTGTTTGGCGGTGGGTTTTTTTCAGGATCTTCTTACTGCCCCTAGTCAACCTCAGATTGCAGAGGCTTCCAGGTATTTTTCTGGCCGTATTTCTCCTGATATGACTTCTCCATTGACTGCTCCTATCACTGATGATGAGATTAGGATTGCTTTATTCTCTATCCCGGATGATAAATCCCCCGGGCCGGATGGATTCACATCTTTGTTTTTTAAGCGAGCATGGGATATTACTGGTACTGATTTCAGGGATGCAGTGAGACTTTTTTTGCTACTAATGAAATGCCAAGATGTGTTAATGCCACCAGGATTGCTTTGGTTCCTAAGGTGGAGAGCCCGAGTCGTATGACAGACTTTAGGCCGATATCTTGCTGTAATGTACTTTACAAGTGCATTACTAAGGTGATTGTGAATCGGTTTAAAGTTGATAGCTTTGGATATTATTCGGGGTTTCCCTCTACAGGCTTTTGTCCCGGTCGAAGGATTTCGATAATATTCTCACGATCAGGGAGCTTTTGCAGAACTATCATCTTAGGGGTACTTCACCTCGATGTGCGCTTAAAGTTGATATTCGAAAAGCTTTTGATACTGTGAGTTGGGAATTCATCCTTTTGGGATTGCGTACTGTAGGTTTTCCTGAGCGTATGGTGAGGTGGATCATGACATGTATCTCTACACCATATTTCTCTGTTGCCCTGAACGGAGAGCTTCACAGATTTTTTAGGTCCTCCCAGGGTGTGCAGCAGGGGGACCCTCTTTCTCCTTACCTTTTTGTGTTGGCTGTGGAGGGGTTAGCTGGTATTTTTCGGGAAACCTCTCACAGCCCTGGTTTTCAGTATCATTGGAGATGTAGGCAGGCAACTATTACTCATTTGTGTTTTGCAGATGATTTGATGGTGTTTTGTAGAGCAGATGCTTCCTCTGTTAGCTTGATCAAATCGGCCTTGGATTATTTTGCTAAGGTTTCTAGATTAGTGACTAATGCAGAGAAGAGCCAATTGTTCCTTTCTAGAGTTACAGATGAGGAGCAGATTGGGTTACAGTCTATCATGGGTTTCCAATTGGGCCAGTTACCGGTAAGATATCTAGGGGTTCCTCTAATCTCTACCCGCCTTCGACATTCTAATTGTAGGCCTCTGTTGGAGCGAATTCTCTCTCGGATTAGGCTATAGACGTTGGCATCTTTGACCTATGCAGGCTGACTACAGTTGATAAAGTCGGTACTTTTCTCCATACAGGTTTATTGGTCCTCTATGTTTCTTTTGCCGGCAGCTACAGTTAGAAGGATTGAGAGTATTTTGGCCTCGTTTCTTTGGAAGGGTACTTCTTTGTCCCCTTCTAGTGCTAAGGTTGCATGGTCTTCTGTTTGCTATCCATTGACGGAGGGTGGCCTAGGGATTAAGAGGATCCAAGATTGGAATAGGGCGGCTATTCTCAAACACGTTTGGAGGCTACTTATTGATAGATCTTCTATATGGTCTTCTTGGGCCCGTTCGGTTCTCCTCCATGGTCGGTCCTTTTGGCATATCCGAGTTACTTCTGGGGCTTCATGGGCTTGGAGGAAGATTTTATTTAGCAGGTTTTGGTGCCGGGGTCTTATTATGACTTGTATTGGAGATGGTAGGGACACCATGTTATGGCGAGATCACTGGCTTCCGTAGGGTCCTCTGTGTGACTTGCTCCCTTTTAGAACCTTGACTTCCACTGGTTTGCTGTGGGATGCTCGGGTTTCAGACATTATTCGAGATGGTTTGTGGGACTTTCCTTCGAGCAGTACAGACCTTTAGCATATCTAGGACTCTATTACAGTGCAGCCTTCAGCGAGTCATCTTGACCATCTTGTGTGGAAGGGCCATCCATCTGGACGTTTCTCTATTGATTCAGCGTGGAATGTGTTGTGAGACAAACGGGATGTGAACTCGATTCATCATCTCTTGTGGTTTCCCGAGCATATTCGACGTCACTCTTTCATTCTCTGGCTCGCTTCTCTTGGTCGGCTTCACACCATGGATCGGCTCAGCTCTCATGGTGTCATTATGTCCTTCCAATGTGTTTTGTGCAGATCAGCTACAAAGACCCATGACCATTTGTTTTTCAGTTGTGACTTTTCCAGTTATGTTTGGTAGGAGGTCACTACCAGGACGCTTTCTACATGGCCTATTGTCTCCTGGATCCCTCTGCTCTAGTGGGCTAGCTTGCATCTTCGACGAAAAGGTGACTTCAGCCACCTTCTTTCCCAGTTGGTCCTTTCAGCCACAGTTTATTTCCTATGGTTTGAACAGAATAATCGCGTGTTTCGTCAGCATTGTAGCTCTCGCAGAGATATTGTCTTAGCTATTTTTGATCTAGTTCGGGCCAAGATTTTGGGTCTAGCACCTAAGTACGAGATCTCGACTCAACTCCGTGTGATATGGCATCTTCCTGACTAGCTTTGTAAGGAACCTGCATGCTCTTTTGTGCCGGTTTGTGGCTTTGTGTTTGTGGTAAACCTGTACGCTCTTTTATGCCAGTTTGTGGCTTTGTGTTTGTGGTGAGCCTGCGTGCTCTTTTATGCCGGTTTGTGACTTTATTATTTATGGCATCTTCTTGCTTTGTGGGGAGCCTGCGTGCTCTCTTTTTGCTGTTCATGAATTTGTGGGTTTTCCCACGGGTTCTTAACTGAGAGTTATCAGTCATCCTCTTGGGGTATGTCCCTCGTATTTGTACATTTTTTTGTCTTTTATTCATACTTACCTTTATCCAAAACAAAGAAATTTGGGATTGGACAACACCACTCAAACTCACCACTTGAGTATGTGCATTCTAATCTATGGGGCCTATCTAGGCATTATTCCCTTGGAGGATGTAGGTACTTTATCAACTTTGTAGATGACTACTCTAGGTATGTTTGGATCTATTTCCTCAAAACCAAGGATGAAGCATTTCCTTGATTCAAGGAATGGAAAACCATGGTTGAAAATCAAACTGGAAAGAAACTAAAGAAATTGAGAACTGACAATGGTTTAAAATTTGTCAATGAGGAATTCAATAATTACTGTAGAGTTCATAGGATAGTTAGACATAAGACACTCCATAACATAATGGTCTCTGTGAAAGAATGAATATAACCATTCTAGAAAAAGTTAGAAGCATTATGTCATGTTCTAAGTTGCCAGTTAAGTTCTAGGCAGAAGCAGTCCATACTGTAGTCTATTTGATAAATAGAACACCTTCTTCAGTTATAGGTTTTAAGGTTCCACTTGAAAAATGGACTGGTCATACTGTAAACCTAGAAAATCTTAGAGTTTTTGGGTGTCTAACTTATGTTCATGTTAAGGAGGACAAATTAAAACCTAGAGCCATTAAATGCATTTTCTTAGGATATCCAGATGGAGTTAAAGGTTATAAGTTCTAGAATTTAGAATCTAAGAAGTGTATTGTAAGTGGAGATGTTAATTTTAGAGAAGATATTCTACCTGGTCTGGAAGGTAAATCTGATGTATCAACAAGCTACTATCCAGGATTTGATCATTTAGAACTAGAAGTGCAAGACTCTAATCTTAGTCTAGGTCTAAATTAAGGTGGAGTTGAGAACTTAAATGCTCATGAGAATGAACCAAATGCTGATCATGAAGTAGATCAAGAGACACCTGTTGGAGATGTATCAAACTTGACAAATTATCTTTTGTCAAGGGATATAACTAGAAGAACAATCAGACCTCCCAATAGATTAGGTTGTGTAGATCTAGTTGCTTATGCACTTCAGGTGGAGGAAGAGATGAATGATGAGCCTAAGACCTTCCAAGAAGCAGTTTCAGGACCTGAAAAATTAGAATGGAAGAGAGCAATTGAGGAAGAATTCGATTCTCTGATGAAGAATAACACCTGGATTTTGGTTAATGAACCAAAAGATAGTAGAGTAGTCAAATGCAAATGGATTTTCAAAAGAAAACTAGGACTAACCTCTCATGAAGCACCTAGGGTCAAGGCTAGGTTAGCTGCAAAAGGATTTACACAGGTAAAGGGGGCTGATTACAATGAAATCTTTTCTCCAATGGTCAAGCATACATCCATCAGGGTTCTGCTCTCACTTGTAGTTCAATTCAACCTAGAATTAGAACAACTTGATGTGAAGACAACCTTCTTGCATGGGGATTTGGAAGAGAGCATCTTAATGTTTTGGATACCTCACATAATAGAAATCTTGGTACCCTGGACTAGTTAAATCCAATCCATTATGCACTACAACAAAAAGGGCCAACGATAACACTGGATAGTAGCACTTTTCCTTAAAGTGTTACCATAGACTATCTATAATAACACTTGATGTTAAAATGTTACGATAACAATTTTTATATGTAACACTTTAACTTTTGTAACACATTTTATATCAATGGTAACTTTTCTTCTTAAATGTTATGGAAAATATATCTACAGTAGCATTTTTAAGGTGTTACAATAAACCTAATAATATAGTAACTTTTTTATAATGTTACCATATAATCAAAATACAGTAACATTTTATAAGTGTTACCATAAACCCAATTATTTACCGGAAAACAAAATATTATTCCCACTAATATGAAATGAGGTTGATTTTGTCTCATTTTTGTTGTTTAGGGATCAAATTTACTATTTGGGCTTTACTTTGTTACATCTCATTCATGTAGGGACCAAATAGATGTTTTTACAAATGGTATAAAAGGAAGATGGAAGGTTAAATGCAAAGCCAAAAAGGTCCACCCATCTTCATCCATTTTTTAGAGACCGTCCAACTTCCACCTTTGACGAGCATTTTCCTTCTCCAATGGCTGGCCATCATCACGTAAGACCTTCCTAGATTCCAACGACCATTAAGCTTCCTCCATCTGTGACCATTCATCTTCTCGATGACTTTAATTTCTTAGTTTTTTGGCAACTTCTAGACATCCTAGGGGCTGGTCCATACTCCGATCTTAAAGTCAGATCCACCTTCCATAAGCTTGGTTGACTCAAAATCTCACTTGAAAAAGCCATTTCACTGTCTTGACTCTTCACCTTAATTTTCAGTGTGATTTTGTCACTTTTTGGTGTCGTTTCATCTCCCAAGTGTTGGAGTTATCCATCACTTCAACAATAAGCGGTCACACATATGCATTCGAGAGTCTTGTTGCCCGGTCAATGGGTAGGGGTGTAGGGGGCAGCACGTCCCGGCACTTAAGCAATTTGCGTGTATTGAAATAATATTGGGTGCATTTGGTTCATTATTTTGGATAGGATTTTGAGAATAATTTTGGGTAGTTAGATAGGGGAGTATTGTGAGGTAAAATTTAAAATTTTATTAAAAAAAATCCCAAGGTTTGCTAATTTAATTAAACACCCCAATATGTAAAATGATAAAAACACCCCCACCACTCGCAGTGCCAGATTCTGGCCACCACCGTCCGAATCGGCCGAAAAATTATGTTACGACAGAGATCGGTCGGATCTGTGTCGTAACACCGTCGGAATCTACGACCAAATGTGACCGTCGACGGCCGCAAAGGTTTATCTTTGGCCTTTAGCGACAGCTATAGATATGGAAATCGTTGACCATCAATGATGGCCATTTCTTTGGCCGTTGTTGATGGCCAGATCGGTGAATAACGACAAGTTCTGGGCTTGGTGTAAGCCATTGTGACAGATTCAGGAATTTGGCAAGTATGGGTGGTTGGGGATATTTTTGCTAATTTTTAAACTTTGTTTTCTGGGTGCATTTAGTGAAATTAATAAACTTAAGGGGTCTAAAAATAATTAAAAAAATACACTAATATTTCTGGAATAATGTGCCAAACAATATTTGGGGAATAGGATTAGGAATATGGATAGAAATATTGAACCAAACGCACCCATTGATTTCATTAAATTAAAATATTGTAACACTT
Organism: Pistacia atlantica; assembly: GCA_026229545.1. Classification (NCBI taxonomy): domain Eukaryota; kingdom Viridiplantae; phylum Streptophyta; class Magnoliopsida; order Sapindales; family Anacardiaceae; genus Pistacia; species Pistacia atlantica. The sequence continues at coordinate 16,684,085 of CM047910.1, forward strand.
AAAAGTGTTACTAAATCAAAATATAATAACAAATTTTATTTTCCCAAACTTTAACGGGGAAAAAATTTCTCTACCCGCTAAACAAAATCCCCTCCCCCAACAAAAAACATACCAAAGACCTTATTCACTCATCTTCTCCAATTCACACCACTTTTTCAAGTTTGCTTCTTTACTAAATTTTCAGCTCCAAGCTTCACTCTAACACAATTTTCGTTATGTCCATGAAGCCACCCTACACTTAAAGCATTTTCAACTCATTCAAACAAAATACCCTACACTTGATCACCTTCATTCAGTAAAAATCTAGTGAAAATCATTGGTTTCATCAAAATTTTAGCTTAAAATCTCCAATACCCAAAACCTATTGAACCCTAAATGGATGCCCCATCCTTTAAGAGGCAAATCAGTGAAGCTACGGTTCAGGTGAATCATTTTCTTGCATTTTTTCTTTGCGTTTTTGCTCTGCATTTTTGCTCTGAATTTTTGCTAAGCTACGGTTCAGGCAATTCAATGATTTGATTTCTATAATGATTAAATTGTTTGAATGATCATTGTGGTGCTTAATAAGATTGATTTATTCTTTTTGGGTGCTGAAAGTTGTTTTACTCAACATTAAACTAAACTTAGTGCTATGAATCATTGTAGTGCTCTTTTCTACTTTCTGTTTTGGAAAGTTAAGTACTTTTGGGAAAGCAAGCTTTTTGCTCTGTGCTTTTGGGAAATCCAACATGTTTAACACAAAATCTTAGATTTCTAAGCTTGCAAAACTGCAGACTCATTTGCAAGTTCATAATTGTCAATCTAATAGCCTTCCTTACTAGAAAAGATCAGCAACATCATACAAATACTATCGCCATAGGAATTTAGTTCATTGAGCCAGTGAATAAATTGTAAAAAGCCCAAGTCGCTTGAAGTCTAATAATATACTAACACTATACAATATTAGTTATCTGTTCTTTCTCTTTTTCCACATTAATTTGAGGTATAGGTGTTAGATCGATCGTCACAATCTAAAAATTAAACCTAAATACCGTAGTAGCGGTAAGCAGGATCGAATTCACAGGGAGCAAGACTAACAACCCAATGTATTTTAAGTAGCGAAAATGAAATTGGTAATGGATTAATGAAACTAAATGGACTAAATGCAAATAATGAAATAGTGTAATTAAAACTAATAAAAACTTTATAATAAAAATGTTGCCGTTACGGTTTTGGTTCGACACGAGACCGACTCACACAATTCTTCTCCACCCTCTACGATCCCCTAAACCTACAAGGCAAGGTAAATCAATGAAATGGCCTCCCGGCACTCTAGGTATAATCTATCCTGTCTCACCCGATCACTCAAGTTAGATTGGTTAAAGACTATCATTAAACGCCGAAAAACGCTACAAGGCAATACCACTAGTTGGTACGCGATTAACAAATACAATTTGTCAACACGTAAAATTCAATCAACCAACTTCACAATAAACGAAACAATAGTAGAAATTAAATTAAATCCGAACACAACTCAATTACAATCGATGCGAAGTAATGAAAAGCAATATTCATCATTTATTTATTTCAAACCAACGTTTATCATTCAGCAAGTTCTATGAAAACATTAAATCATAATGGACAACAATATTCATCACAAATTATGCTCAAATCATATTAAAGTATCGAAATCAAACATGAAACGAAAACAAATATAATCTGAAGCACAATACTACCAAATGTCCTATAATCGGGCTCATCCAACTAGTCGAGAGCTGATGAGGAGAGTCGTGGAGTCAATCCCGATCTCGCCTATGCCGTAACAGACAACCGGGAGCTTAGCCACTCATGGTGGTGATGACGGAGGCCGAAACGGTGGAAACGGAGCTGACCATGGCGGAGAGGAGGTAACCAACAGTGATATGGTGCGAAAAAGGGGCGAAAATGACCAACGGACAGCCCGGAATACGAACAGCCGCGGTTTGCCGGAAAACGTTAATTTTCCAGCGGGTCTCGGGAAAACGGTGGCGGAAATGGGATCCGAAGGTACCGATGGAAAGCTTTGGTGATGGGGAGTTCAGATCAGGTTCGGGGGAGGTGAGAAGTCATCGGAAATGAGCAGGATCTGGCCTGGAAGATGAAGATTCGTGGCGGCTAAATCACAGATTCCGGTGGTTTTCCCGCGGCTGAAGCAAGGGAAGTGTAGATCCGGCCGTGGGGAATGAAGATCTACCCTTGGGGAGCTGGAACGTCACCAGAAAACGGCCAAAACTGGCCGGGAAGACAAAACGACGCAGTGGAAGATGAAACGCCGTGGTGGTGCTTGGCTCACGGTGGTGATGAAGGGATGATGGTGATCTGTGGTCGAGGAAGCCGAAGAGTCGCTGGAAATGGAAGACGAAGGGTCGCGGTGGTGGAAGATGAAGGGTCGCTGCAAAACGTTATGGATGGCCGCCTCCCTGTTCACGCGATCTGAAATTTTGTTTTATAGAACAAACTGCAAAATTTCAGTTTAGTCCCTGCATAATTGAAAAGTGACAAAATCAGCCCCTTAAAACATGACATTTTACCCCCTAAACAGCATAAATGAGACAAAATCACCCTTAATCCATAAGCCACAACCTAATATCAACTCATATACTTTTCAAAATCATTCCAAACACGTTAAATTCATAAGAAAAAATATTAGGAAGCGATTTTCGTGAATAAATTCATAAATTCTTTAATTGTCTCAATATACTTCAATTTAATCACAAATGGGGTATTTTTATCACCAAAATAGAGTCACTTTCATGACTCTAACACACTCCCCAACTTACTCCTTGCTCGTCCTCGAGTAAAGTTAAAGGAACTCTTTCAACATTCTCACAAAACCATACACAACCATATTCATCAACAACCAAGACATTCATCAAAAGGTAAAGTGAAGAATTTGAACATAACAAGTAAATAACACAATCCGAAATAAAGAACTAAAGTTTCTGTCAAGATTTGCCTATCTCCATTCAAGCTTCTCAAACACACATTTCATATTCATATCACAATGTTAAAATGTCATGCGAAACTCCCCAACTTATGTACACGCAACATAATGCTCATTTTCCACACAAGATTTTGACATATAATTTCTTTTTCATTCATCACCTTTTTTTTTTTTTTTTTTCCTTGTCTTAACTTCTTAAGCTTTCTAGAAGGTCTGTGTAACGGGCTTTAGGTCAATGACTCCCAAACCAGATGGCTATAGGGCACTAAGTGTAGAATACTCCTCGAACTTACTCACCCAAACCAACTAGGCTACAAGTCAAGACTTTATTTCTTTATTTCTTATAAAGCTCATGATTTATATAATGACTTATTAAGCTTTCTAGAGGACCCATGTAACGAGCTTTAGGCCAACCGCTCCCAAGCTAGATAGCTTTAGGGGATTAGGTGTAGAACACCCCTCGGGCGTACTCACTCGAGTTAACTAGGCTACAAATCAAAACCAAATCATCAAGCAACATTTAAGCACTTTTAACACACGCAAGATAATAAATGAAAATTTGCTCCATGGGCATGTAAAGTATGTGGGAGACTTGCATAAACACTAAAACACATGACATTTACACAAAACAGTGTCTAACCACAATTATGGACAAACCTAGCACAAAACAGAACCAATAGTTCAATGTTTAAAACCATGTTGCACAAAAAATTTTCAAAAACCTCACAAAACCTTTCAACTAGCACTTTAATTGCTTCTAAAATGGTAATTATGCATGAATTCATGAAAATTTTTTAAAATAACTCACTTTAGTTCACTTTAACCATTTTTGGACTTACAAGAATAAGATTCAACATATTTTCAACAAAAACATCATCATGCCACAAAAATTTAAGCACACTCTCCACAAAAGCATCATCAACAACACTGCACAAAAATATCACAATCTCCACAAAAGTCTCATCAACAACACTTCACAAAGCTATCACAATCTCCACAAAAGCATCATCAACAACACTTCACAAAAATATAAAATCAAATCAACACTTCCCAACTTCAAATGTCATTGTCCTCAATGACCCACAACTACAAACATCCTCCCCAACTTAGCATCAAATGATCTCAAATGGCAATATGATCAATCATATAAAAATTGTCCAACATATTTGAGAAACAAGAAATCTAACAATAACAGCATATAAGGTGGAGAGATACAACCTGAGGAACAATGTTGGGGCTGTCATCAACAGAGTTTGTGGAGCATGCATAAGCGTAGCCTTGGACTAGTTAATGAGTTCCCAAACATGACAATCCTGCGAAGACAAAAACAACAAAAACATAAAAGCAATAAAAACATATTTACAAAGATGGGTTGCCTCCCACAAGCGCTAAATTTAAAGTCTTCAGCCAGACTCAGTGCACTGACATGGCTAATGTGGTTCTAATAAAGAACACTCCTCAATCGCCTCTCCATCATTAATGCCATCGACATAAGGTTTAAGTCTTTGGCCATTCACCTTAAAAACTTGTCCCCTTTTTGGATTTCAGATTTCAACAGCTCCATGAGGGAAAACATTAAGAACAATAAAAAGGCCATCCCATCGTGACCGAAGCTTCCCTGGAAAGAGACGAAGCTTAGAGTTAAAGAGCCACACTTTTTGATTAGGAGAGAATGACTTCCTAACAATGTGTTTATCGTGAAAAGCTTTAGTTTTCTCTTTAGAGATGCGAGAGTTCTCATAAGCTTCGTGTCTTAGCTCATCTAACTCCGAAAGTTGGAGTTTCCTATGGTCACCGGCCGTGGTCATATCAAAATTGAATTTCCTTGTGGCCCAATATGCTCTATGTTCAAGTTCTACAGGTAAATGGCATGCTTTCCCAAAAACTAACCGATAAGGGGACATGCCAATAGGGGTACGATATGCGGTTCGATAGGCCCAAAGTGCATCATTCAGACGCATTGACCAATCCTTACGATCGGACCGTACCATTTTCTCTAAGATAGTTTTAATTCCCCTATTAGCACGTTCCACTTGTCCACTAGTTTGAGGGTGATAAGGTGTGGCAACTCGATGGGTGATTGAGTACTTTTTCAATAATGAGCCAAAGTGCCTATTGGTGAAATGTGAGCCACCATCACTGATGATGGCGCGCGGATGACCGAAATGGCTAAAGATGTGCGATTGAACAAAGTTGACGACCACCTTATGATCATTGGTCCTAGTGGCAATGGCTTCTACCCATTTAGACACATAATCAACTGCAAGCAAGATATATTCAAAGCCAAAAGATGAGGGAAATGGACCCATGAAATCAATACCCCACACATCAAACACTTCCACAATCAAAATAGGATTCAGGGGCATCATATCTTGTCTACCAATATTCCCTACTTTTTGACATGAAGTACAAGCATGACAATAAAAGAATGCATCACGAAAAAGAGAGGGCCAATAGAAACCACACTGGAGGACCTTTAAAGCGGTCCTCTTGCCACTATAATGACCACCACAAGCATAAGAATGACAAAATGCAAGTACACTACTAAACTCATGGTCGGGAACACATCTCCTAACTATCCTGTCGCACACACCCTAAAAAGGTCCGGGTCTTCCCAAAAATAATGCTTGATGGTTGCAAAGAAATGATCTTTCTGAGTTTTGGTCCACCCTAATGGTAATTGTCCTACGGCCAAGTAATTGACTATATGGGCATACCAAGGTGCTTTGGATTGGGATATCGCAAACAATTGCTCATCCAAGAAAGATTCATTCAAACATTGGCTAGGGACAAACTCTATAAAGAGTCTAGACAAGTGGTCGGCGACCACATTATCACTACCATTTTTATCTTTGATTTCTAGATCAAACTCTTACAACAACAAAATCCATCGAATTAGTCTAGGCTTAGTGTCTTTCTTGGCTAACAAATACCTAAGCGCAACGTGGTCTCAGAAGACAACTATCCTAGACCCAAGAAGATAAGACCGGAACTTATCAAGGGAAAACACTACTGCAAGCAACTCTTTCTCCGTAGTGGTGTAATTACATTGAGCATCGGAGAGGGTCTTGCTTGCATAGTAGATCACAACGGGCTTTTTATTCCCCCGTTGGCCAAGAACTACACCAATGGCATAGTCCGACGCGTCACACATCACTTCAAAAGGTAGGTTCTAATCAGGAGGTTGCATAATGGGTGCTGTGGTCAACGCTTCCTTCAAAATGGTAAAGGCAATCATACAAGAGTCATCAAAAACAAATGGCACATCTTTAGCAAGCAAATCACACAAAGGCTTGGAGATCTTGCTAAAATTCTGGATGAAACGCCTATAAAATCCTGCATGGCCTAGGAAAGATCTAATTTGTTTGACCGACGAAGGCGGGGGTAGTTGAGAAATCAACTCTACCTTTGCCTTATCCACTAATATCCCCTCCTTGGAAACTACATGACCTAAGACAATTCCCTCTTGAACCATGAAATGGCTCTTTTCCCAACTAAGAACAAGATTTGTCTCTTTGCAACGTTTTAACACCAACTCAAGTTTTTCGAGACAATCATCAAAAGATGTTCCAAACACAGAAAAATCATCCATTAAGACTTCAAGGAATTGACCCACCCTGTCAGAAAATATCGATAACATGCACCTTTGAAACGTTGCCAATGCATTGCACAACCCGAAGGGCATGGGACGAAAGGCAAACGTGCCAAAAGGACATGTAAACGTGGTCTTTTCCTGGTCTTCGGGGGCAACTGGTACTTGGTTATATCCAAAATAGCCATCCAGAAAACAATAGAAAGCTTGCCCTGCGAGTTTTTCTAGGATTTGGTCAATAAATGGGAGCGGGAAATGATCTTTCCTAGTGGCTAGGTTGAGCTTCCGATAGTCAATGCAAACTCTCCATCCAGTGGGAGTACGGGTAGGAATTCGCTCACCTTTTTCATTTTCAACAACGATGAGGCCACTCTTCTTAGGTACAACATGGATTGGACTCACCCATTGGCTGTCGGATATAGGGTAAATGATACCCGCATCAAGCCATTTGATCACCTCTTTCTTCACCACCTCTTTCTTGACCACCTCCTTCATGTTCGGGTTTAACCTTCTTTGAGCTTCATGCACCGGTTTAGCATTCTCCTTACAAAATATACGATGCATGCACAAAGAAGGGCTAATCCCTCGCAAATCGGCTACCGACCAATGATTGCTTCCTTATGTGCTATCAAGACCGCCACTAATCTCTCTTTTTGCTCACTATCTAAGTTGGCGGCAATGATCGCGGGTAAGGTCTTATTGGGTCCTAGGAAAACATACTTTAGAGTATCAGGCAAAGCCTTCAACTCTAAGACTGGTGGAGACTCAATTGACCTCGGTTGTGTCGTCTTAGACAAAGGTGGTAAGGATTCATACTTGCTGTTCCAAGGTCGACGCTCTAGAGTGGGCGACCTAGCTATATACGCACTAACCTCCCGAATCTCAGACACGACACTCAAGCTAGATATCTCTTCAACAAATGGATTCATAAGAGTGTAAATTGCATCATCACAACACATTTGTGGGGCGTGAGCCTCCACTAGACTGTCAATAGCATCAACCATGAAACACTCGTTATCATCCTCACGCATCGGTCTTAAACCAGCATTAAACACATTAAGTCTCAGTTTCCTATTCCCAAAAGACACTTCCATCTCTCCAGATCTATAGTTAATGCAAGCATTTGCCGTTGCTAGAAAACGTCTCCCTAAAATAATCGGTGGCATACTTCCACTGCTCGTATACTCCATGTCTAAGACAAGAAAGTCCACCGGAAAATATAGTTCCTCAACCTTAACTAACACATCCTCAATTAGGCCCCTAGGCATTTTGACCGATCGGTCAGCTAACTGTAGTATGACTTCAGTCGACTTGAGCTCACCTAAGTTAAACTGTTCATACACGGAAGTGGGTAATAAGTTCACGCTCGCCCCTAAGTCTAAGAGTGCTCTATCAATCGTGACATTATCTATCACACAAGAAATAATAGGAGCTCCAGGATCCTTTAGCTTCGGGGGAATGCGGTTTGAGACAACCGCACTTACATTTTCCGGTAAATGTACAGTCTTAGGTGTGTGAGATTTCATTTTCCTCTTTCGCGTGCACAAGTCTTTGAGGAATTTGGCATAAGCAGGTACTTGCTTAATGGCATCTAAGAGTGGAATGTTAATCTGCACCTGCTTAAACAACTCAATCATTTCATCCATCCTAGCGCTTTTCCTAGTAGTGGGAACATTTGGGGGCTCTAAGCACTGAGGAAAGGGTGCTCTCGTTATGTACGATGCAGGGGATGGTTCATTCTCCCCAACTTTTTCCTTACCCGGTCTCTGAACACTTAACTCAACAAGAGGCTCACTCTCACTCTCTTTGGCTTGGTCTCTACCTAGACTTTCCTCTTCTCTACCCTGGACTTTTACTTCCCTCTCAGGCCTAATTAGCTCTCGGCTGCTCCGAAGAGTCATCACGGCCTTAGCTTGTTCGGAAAACCCTATCTGCTGAGAAGAACCACTAGGGTTACCTATGACTTGACTAGGCAATTGGCCTTGTTCCCTCCTATTGACTGCTTCGGCTATTTGACCAATCTGGGTCTCTAGCTTACTAATGGATTGGGAATGGGAATGTAGAAGTTGGGTATTCTGCTCTAAATCCTGGAACCTAGCATTCATGTCGGCTTTTTGTTCCTACATGGTTTGGAGCATTTGAGCCATCATTGATTCTAGTGAACTAGACATTGGAGTAGGCTGCTGAACGGGAGGTGGGAACCTAGGTTGGATGGGTGGTTGGATTGAAGGTTGCTCCCTATAATTGCCTTGCTGATTGGAAGGATTGTTCCTGTATGGCATATTATTGGGGACATTCTGAGGTGATTGTGGCTTCCATGAAAAATTAGGGTGGTTACGCCACCCAGGATTGTATGTGTTCGAGTACGGATCGCTCTGACTTTGGAAGCCTTGTGCAACTTGCACTTGCTCCTCGAAAGGGTCAGGGGCAGGTTCCTCAACCGGATGGTCAAGAGTGAAGTGCATGGCAAAAACATCCTGATTCGCCTTCTGAGATGATTGTGTAGAGGGTTGCCCTTGTATAGATACAAACTGGTCAAATCGGTAGGCCAACACCTCTAACTTGGAACTAATGTCATCTAACCGTGACACCTCATACACGCCACCCTTCTTGGATGGCTGCTCTGAGATAGGCATTCTAGACGCAGAAATGTGGTGCATTGAATTTTCACTTAAGGTCTCAAAGAGTTGTCATAACTCATTCTCATCCTTGTGCATAAATGTTCCTCCACAAGAGGCGTCTACCATATTCCTATGGCTCTCAGTCAGTCCGTCATAAAAACTACGAACTAATTGCCACCTAGGGACTGCGTGATGGGGACACTTCCTAAGCATTTCCTTCAAACGTTCCTAGCTCTCATAAAATTCCTCACCATCAAGTTGAGCGAAACTAGTAATGGCTCGTCGTATGCTGTTGGTTTTACCAATGGGATAATACTTTTTTAGGAATCCTTGTTGCATTTGGGTCCAAAAGGTAATGGACCCTGCTGCCAAAGAATTGAGCCTTGTTTGGCTCGATCCTTAAGTGAAAATGGGAACAAAATTAAGCGCACGACATCTTCATTCACATGTTGAAGTCTAACTGTGGAGCAAACCTCTAAAAATTCATCTAAGTGTTTGTATGGCTCCTCATTTAAATTCCCAGAATAATTTGGCAACAATTGGATGACACTAGTTTTGATCTCATAGTGTTGTGTCTGGACATTGGGGATATGGATACATGAGGCTGAAGTGTAGGTGGTGGGTGCGAAATGTTGGCTAAGGGGCACATATGCGGGTTCATCCTGGTCAGCCATCCTACGTGCTTGTTTTCTATTCTTCTTACAAGTGCGTTCAATTTCAAGATTCAAAGGTAATAACTCTTCGTTAAAAGACCTTCTAGTTTGCATTCACCAACCAAACACACAAAAGGCTCAACAAGCAACGCAGCAACAATGTCAAAGAAAATTAACTAAATGCAAAACCTAATAAACAAATTTTACTAAGCACACGGAACAAAACTAAAATAAATCTAAAATCTAACGAAACTATACTCAATGAAATTTCACACAACAAAATGTTTAATCAAAACTAAATTTATCAATGCAACCTAAAAGAATTTAATACTAAGGACAAAAATTAAATCCTAGGAATAAAAGAAAAATCAAAGGTTAAGAGAATTTCACAATCGGGATGTGCAGGATCTTCAATGTTCACGACACGCTGAAGCGTTTTCCCAATTGCAATTTTCCTGCAAAACAAAAACAAACACAAATGAAACTATTCCAATGAAAATAAAATAAAAATAAAATAAAACAAAGTAAAAATGAAATTACGCAAACAACCTAAAAAGAAAATAATTAACTAAAAATGCAAAGAGACAAACTAAACGGGACACAAATATTAAACAATTCACCCAAACAAAGTAATCATTACAAAGAAAATAACACAAATAAAACGACAAAGACTAAAATAAACCTAGAATAAAAACTAATAACTACCCAAACACACAAAGTCAAAAGCACGTTGCTCCCCAGCAACGGCGCCAAAATTTTGTTAGACCGATCGTCATAGTCTAAAAATTAAACCTAAATACCGTAGTAGCGGTAAGCTGGATCGAATCCACAGGGAGCAAGACTAACAACCTAATGTATTTTAAGTAGCGAAAATGAAATTGGCAATGGATTAATGAAAATAAATAGACTAAATGCAAATAATGAAATAGTGCAATTAAAACTAATAAAAACTTTATAATAAAAATGTTGCCGTTACGGTTTTGGTTTGACGCGAGACCGACTCACACAATTCTTCTCCACCCTCTACGATCCCCTAAACCTACAAGGCAAGGTAAATCAATGAAATGGCCTCCCGGCACTCTAGGTATAATCTATCCTGTCTCACCCGATCACTCAAGTTCGATTGGTTAAAGACTATCATTAAACGCTGAAAAACGCTACAAGGCAATACCACTAGTTGGTACGCGATTAAGAAATACAATTTGTCAACACGTAAAATCCAATCAACCAACTTCACAATAAACGCAACAATAGTAGAAATTAAATTAAATCCGAACACAACTCAATTACAATCGATGCGAAGTAATGAAAAGCAATATTCATCTTTTATTTATTTCAAACCAACATTTATCATTCAGCAAGTTCTATGAAAACATTAAATCATAATGGACAACAATATTCATCACAAATTATGCTCAAATCATATTAAAGTATCGAAATCAAACATGAAACGAAAACAAATATAATCTGAAGCACAATACTACCAAATGTCCTATAATCGGGCTCATCCAACTAGTTGAGAGCTGATGAGGAGAGTCGTGGAGTCAATCCCGATCTCGCCTATGCCGTAACAGACAACCGGGAGCTTAGCCGCTCATGGTGGTGATGACGGAGGCCGAAATGGTGGAAACGGAGCTGACCATGGCGGAGAGGAGGTAACCGACAGCGATATGGTGCGAAACAGGAGTGAAAACGACCAACGGACAGCCTGAAATATGAACAGCCGTGGTTCGCCGGAAAACGTTAATTTTCCGAAGGTCTCCGAAAAACGGTGGCGGAAATGGGATCCGAAGGTACCGATGGAAAGCTCTGGTGATGGGAAGTTCAGATCAGGTCCGGGGGAGGTGAGAAGTTGCCGGAAATGAGCAGGATCTGGCCTGGAAGATGAAGAGTCGCGACGGCTAAATCACATATTTCGACGGTTTTCGCGGCGGCTGAAGCAAGGGAAGTGTAGATCCGGCCGTGGGGAATGAAGATCTACCCTTGGGGAGTGAAGATCTACCCTTGGGGAGCTGGAACGTCGCCGGAAAATGGCCAAAACTGGCCGGGAAGACGAAACAACGTGGTGGAAGATGAAACGCCGTGGTGGTGATGAAGGGATGATGGTGATCTGTGGTCGAGGAAGCCGAAGAGTCGCCGGAAATGGAAGACGAAGGGTTGCGGTGGTGGAAGATGAAAGGTCGCCGCAAAACGTTATGGATGGCCGCCTCCCTGTTCACGCGATTTGAAATTTTGTTTTATAGAACAAACTGCAAAATTTCAGTTTAGTCCCTGCATAATTGAAAAAAATCAGCCCCTTAAAACATGACATTTTACCCCCTAAACAGCATAAATGAGACAAAATCACCCTTAATCCATAAACCACAACCTAATATCAACTCATATACTTTTCAAAATCATTCCAAACACGTTAAATTCATAAGAAAAAATATTAGGAAGCGATTTTCGTGAATAAATTCATAAATTCTTTAATTGTCTCAATATACTTCAATTTAATCACAAATGGGGTATTTTTATCACCAAAATAGAGCCACTTTCATTACTCTAACAATAGGCATAAAGCACAAGGCTAAGGAATCGTCTAGATTTTAAGAGGCGCTCCATGTCCTTTGGGAAGTTGATCTAAGTATCCTTATAAATGTAACTCATACCATCAAAAGAAAAGAAAGTGAGCAGTTACAGCATATGAAACAACAATAACAAAGATAAATTGACCAAATTACATTAAAAGTAATTTGCAAAGTGATGAATGACCCATCAGGATATAATCATTAACTTTGCAGTCTACAGTTTGGCAGTCTGTAGTTTTGCAAGCTTAGAAATCTAAGATTTTGTGTTAAACATGTAGGATTTCCCAAAAGCACAGAGCAAAAAGCTTGCTTTCCCAATAGCACTTAACTTTCCAAAATGCAGTTTGCTCTTACTAAAAAATGCAGAGCAAAAATGAAGTCTGCAGTTTTGGAGGCTGCAGTTTGCAAACTGCAGCTTGCAAAAGTTGGATATAAAGGTTGATGATGAGTGGAATATCTCAAGATAAACAATATACAATAAATTGGATCAAAATTTATATAAATTATTCTAAGATATGAATGACTGTCTAACTGACAAATAAACCTTAGGTACCTGATTTTCCAAAGTTTTATAGTATATTATCATTATTATATATTTTATACCCAAAAATCACCCTATTTTTCTTAAATGTTCACCTAGTTCTAAAATTAGGGTCTACTTTTTTCGTGTTAGTTTTTTAAACTATGGTTCTGGAAAATTCATCCCTGGAAATACTACTGCACAATGTTCTTGTCCTTCGAATAGGTATAAGTATTCTGCGGCTCAAGAAATGATCTGCAATGTCTTGATAAGACAATGCATAGTTTTTGATCAATTGTTTTTTTGGTACATGTCATGACTCGTGAGATGGTTTGTGTGGTAGAAATTAAATGTTTAAACCTATGCTGAGTTTTTTCCGCCAAATTGACGTATGATAATCCTTGTTCTTGGAATGTACATTTTTTTGAACTTGTTGCTACTCTTTGATTTCATAGGAAGTTGCGGTGAAGAGGTTCCTAGACCAAGATATTTCTGGTGAATCACTTGTAGAATTCAAAAAAGAGGTGTAAGCTCTCTCTTTCGATTCTCTTGCTATCTTAGACATCAACTGATCTCATGCCATCTATAGCAAAATCTGAATAGATAATTCTTTCACACATGTCACAAAATATGCCTGAACTTTGTGATTTGCTTATTGTCTTGTGCCTGATTCAAAACTTTGCAAGCCATTTTTAACAAGGCCACAATGGCAGCAAGCACAAAGGAGAGCAGAAAAGTAGATTCATCAGGTTTTAATCCTTCAGCTATTATCTCCTCAAACATTTTGAAGGCCCCTAATTACTGTATTGTAATTAACAATATTCCTTTCCGGCATAGTCTCAATAACACAAATCCCCAAGTCCACAAACCTATATTTTGAATACATATCTGTGATCGCAGAAGAAACCACAACACTCAATTCGAAACCACGCTGAATAACATAACCATGCATCACACTACCAGACCACACATTTGTTGATTGACCAGTAGCAACCAGCACACTGGCAATCGAAACAGGATCTGCCTTCTTGCCTTCAATATGCATTTTCCTGAAATAGTACAATGCCTTTTCATAATCTCCATATTGAGAATAACCGTAATCAAAGCAGACCATGTTTGCAAACTACAGACTGTAGTCTGCATTTTTGCAAGCTGCAGTTTGCAAACTACAGTCTGCATTTTTGTAAGTTGCAGTCTGCATTTTTGCAAGCTGCAGTTTGCAATCTGCTGCAGTTTGCAAACTATAGCTTGCAAACTGCAATCTACATTTTTGCAAGCTGCAGTTTGCAATCTGCAGTTTTGCAAGCTATAGTTTGCAGACTATAGTTTGCAAACTACAGCTTGCAAAAATGCAGACTACAGTTGACAAAAATTTCAGACAGCAGTTTGCAAAAAGTGAAGTCTCAAACATTTTGCATGTACAATTTGAAATGAATTTGTTGTATTTGTCAAATTGTAATAGTGTTTCCATTGTGAAGATCGAAATTTGTCTCATATTAAGAGGGAATTAAAGATTATTGCGACAAGAAGGATTGGAGTTAATAAGCTACAACCATTAAGTATTCGGAGAGTAAGCATTATTTTGTTGTTCAATGGAATTTGCATATTATGTTGGTTACATTCGACTTATGTTTTGTTGTTTTCATAATATTCTGCCATGTTTAACATATGTACATTATGCATTTCTTTTCTTGTGGGTTTGGCATTTTCTCTCATTCAACATAATCATATATGGTTCAACACCAGTTTAGTTGTTGATTAAAAAATTGAAAAGCAAGATTGGAGGTGGAATAATATTGATTAGGTGACTGTCATTTCAATAACTTAATCATAAAGATGATTCATAAAACTCTGTTTCATATGATTAGTAATGGATGTGCAAATAATCATGTTATAATTGTTGCAATGAGATTAGAGGTGGAATACAATTTTGCATATTGCAGTCTATAATTTTGTGTACTGCAGTCTGCAATTTTGCATACTGCAGTTTGCATACTGTAGTCTGTAATTCTCTTGCCACAATAATCCTTATGTTTCCTTGTATGGTTCTAACTTTGGTCGTCTTGCAGTATGTAGTGAAGTAACCACAGTTTCCAAAGATGGAAAAGCTTTTTGCTTTATACTCTAGAACTAAAATCTGATGAGCCTCTGAATCTGAGGTTTGATAAATGAGACTTTGCTAGTGGAGAAACGTGATTAACTTTGTAATTTGTACCATTTTTTGTGCCAATGATGACAGTATATCATTAATGAGGCTTTAGGTTTGTTTCTTGTTTAATACAGTAAAATATGTATTTCTCATGACCATTTTTTGTGCCTATGTTGACAATATTTCATTAAAAGGCTTTAGGTTTTTCTGCTGGAACTGTTATCATAGTATGCTTGTGAAGTTGGAGATTTAAGCATGTTCTTTTCCTCTTTGTTTTGCATTAAATATTTGGGGTGCTTTTGTCTTGATCTTTTCTTGGATTTATAATATATATGTGTTGTTATCTTTGAGAATATACATGGGATTTGAAGATTTTTTTTTTGTATTAATGGTTTTGTAGGTTGTGAAAATGCAAGAGTACTTTTTTGGTAAAGCACAATTTTGAATGGAAGATGGTTTGCATGATGGTTTTTGTTAGAATTTTTTGAATGATTGGAAGGTATTAACTATTGCTCATAGTTAATTTTCCAATCATCTAGGTATTATAATTTAAAAATGATAGGTGCATATTTGTTAGGCATATATAAAACTTTTTGTATATG
Organism: Pistacia atlantica; assembly: GCA_026229545.1. Taxonomy (NCBI): domain Eukaryota; kingdom Viridiplantae; phylum Streptophyta; class Magnoliopsida; order Sapindales; family Anacardiaceae; genus Pistacia; species Pistacia atlantica. The sequence goes on from CM047910.1 coordinate 16,699,754, forward strand.
AAGGTTTATTGTTACAAAATGTGATATGATATATGATGCATATTAGATTTTATGGATGTAAAGGATGTTGGGTGCCTATTTATTAGGCATATATGCAAACTTTTTGTATATGAAGGTTCACCATCAATGAAATGTTCTTTGGAAAATTAGTGTATCATTGTTTATAATTAGTATTATTTAAATTAAAACTATAACAATTTTATATATGTTATAACAGACACATTGATAACACTTTCAAAATATTATGGAAAATAATTTTGTAACATTTACTAAATGCAATGAATGATACTTTGGTGGCATTTTTAACATGTTATTAAAAACTCTTCTGTAGCATTTTAATAACGTTACAGAAAACTAAACTGTAACCGGTTAAGAATATTACAAAAAACTTATTTATAGCAATTTGAGATGTTACAGAAAACTAAACTGTAACATGTTAAGAAAGTTACAGAAAACTTATTTATAGCATTTTGAGAATGTTACAGAAAACTAAACTGTAACATGTTAAGAAAGTTACAGAAAACTTATTTATAGCATTTTGAGAATGTTACAAAAACTAAACTGTAACAGGTTAAGAATGTTACAGAAAACTTATTTATAGCATTTTGAGAATGTTACAGAAAACTAAACTGTAACACATTAAGAATGTTACAGAAAACTTATTTATAGCATTTATGCAGTGTTACCAAAAATCATTCGTAACTATGAATAAGTGCTACAACATACTTAACAACAACATTTTATGACAGTTACTGAAATGATTAATAACATGCAAAAAGTGTTACCAATGTCTACTTTTTAGTAACATGGGCTGTCATAGCATTCTTATAAATGCTTCGAATCACCTACGGTAACACTTTTTGCATGTTACCATAAGCCATTTTTGTTGAAGTGATGCTTTCTTAAAATAGAATTCCCATCATACCCTCACATAATAGAAATCTTGGGTATTATGAAAATTTCTATCCAAGAACTAAGACAATTAAGTCCATGTCATAAAATTAGCATCCCTCACATAATAGAATTCTTGGGATCTTTAATTTTATGTCAAAGAATAATGGAAGGCTTGGATCTAATATTGTTTGTTAAGGAGATTATTAGGTTTAACCTTTGATTAAAAAATGTTTTACATTTATCACATACATTAATTCAAATGCATCCATATAAATATAAAACATGGTGGGATGATCATGGGGTTTTGTAAAATACATCCTAATTAGGTAAACTATTCACCTAATTCTATTACTCCTTGCGGATCTTCATCCAGTGATTGATCGGATCTCCATCTCCATCCGATCGTACGATTACATAAACCAATTTAGGACACGCAGGCCCGGATAACAAACTAATAATAAAATTAATTATTATTACAAGCCATTGAAAGAATATTACATGCCCAAATATCAAATATTTTTGGGAAAAATAAATATACACCCATGATCATCCCCTAATTAATATTCATCTATCACATTAATAAATATTAATTTAATCAAGGGCATATAAATAAATATTTATGCAAATTGCAATATTTATAAATAAAGGACTTCATGTAATAAATACATAAAAATATGCCATGATTGAACAAAGGGTACATGCATAATTTTACTACCCTTAAACTTATAATATCATTATATTATGCATCATATAATAAATACTCTCACATTATGTCTTATCCAATTAAGAGCCATATGACAAAACACATCAACTATGCATTATAAAATCCATTAATGATACACGCACCCAACCCAATGATAACCCAAAATTCCCAAATGCACCAGAATCCCTAAAATTGACCCATATTTCCAATTTTAGTCGACGAACACCTGAATCCTCAATATAGAGTTCGTCGACCAATTACTCCCCTTGCGACCAACCACCATCCTCTTTTCAACCCTTTGACGACCAACTTTTCAACAAAAAGAGTTCCTATTCAAAAGGATGACAGACGCATAAATCCAAACGAAAAAAGAGAAGGGCCTTTGTTTTAGATGCGATGGTAAGTTCTTTCCTGGACACAAGTGCAGTGAAAAATAGTTCCAAATCATCTTAATTGATGAAGAGGAAGATGAACCAAACCCAACTGGTGGTGGAGAAACAGTCGAACCTGAAATCAAGCAACAATAGGAAAATGTCAAACTCTCTCCCAGCTCGGTGGTGGGGATCAATGGTCCAAAGACAATGAAGCTTAAAGGAAGAGTCAAAGGTAAGGAGTTGTTTATATTGATTGATAGTGGGGTTTCCCACAATTTTATCAGTTCTAAGGTGGTTAAAAGGTTGGGGATAACGGTAGTAGGAACTCAGTCTTTTGGGGTCAGAGCGGGTGATGGGTATAGCGTGAGGTGTGAAGGAGAGTGTAGAGATGTTTGTATGGAGTTACAAGGGGTTACCATCATTCAAAACTTCTTTCCATTTGACATGAGTAGTGCTAATGCTGTTCTAGGAATTGCATGGCTGGAGACTTTAGGTGAGACAATCACTAATTCGAGAAAGAAAACAATGAGGTTTAAATTGGGAGATCAGACAGTTAGTCGTGTGGGGATCCATCACTTAACAAAACCATGGTGTCTCTCAAAGCTATGATTAAGGCATTGCAACCTGAAGGGCAGGGTTGTTTGATAGAGTTTGGACAAATCCAGACACAGTGTGAGGGAAATGGGGATATTGATGATCGATTGCTGGATGTTTTGGAGAAATTTAGTCAAGTTTTTAATCCACTACTGGGTTACCATCTGCTAGATCGAGAGACCACACCATTCAATTAGTTCTAGGAACTCAACCACCAAACCTTAGACCGTATAGGTACCTTTACTATCAGAAAAATGAGATAGAACGCATTGTCAAGGAAATTCTAGCCTTTGGAATTATAAAGCCGAGCATAAGTCCATTCTCAAGTCCTATTTTATTGGTGAAGAAGAAGGATGAGAGGGTGGAGATTCTGTGTGGATTATAGGGCAGTTAACAAGGTGATAGTTCCAGACAAATTTCTGATTCCAATTATCGACGGGTTATTTGATGAGTTAGAAGGGCAACAATGTTTTCTTAGCTCGATTTGAAGTCAGGCTATCATCAAATCAGAGTTAAACTAGAGGACACACACAAAACAACTTTTCGAACACAAGAAGGGCACCATGAATTTCTAGTTATGCCTTTCGGCCTAACCAATGCACCAGCCACCTTTCAAGCAGTAATGAATGATGTCTTCAAGCCGTATTTAAGGAAGTTTTTGTTAGTTTTCTTCGATGACATACTGATTTATAGCAAGGAGATGGGCGAGCATGTTAGGCATCTAAGCATTATCTTAAAGATACTATTAGATAATCAGTTGGTGGTTAATAAAAAGAAATTCCATTTCAGGCAACAATAGCTAGAATATTTGGGGCATGTGGTGTCAGCAAAAGGAGTGGCGGTTGACCCCTAAAAAATAGAGAGCATTACTAAATGGCCGGAACCAAGGGACATCGGAGCACTCAGAGGCTTTCTTGGTTTGACGGGATATTATTGACGATTTGTTAGAGATTATGGAAAGATAGCCTTCCCACTCACTGCTCTATTAAATAAGGATTTGTTTGTGTGGAGTCCACCAGCTCAAGGTGCTTTTGAAGAATTAAAAGGACTTATGACAAGTGTTCCAGTCCTCCGAATGCCTAATTTCACTCAAGAATTTATCATAGAGACTGATGTTGTCAGGAGTGGTTTAAGGGCTATGTTGATGCAAGAGGGGCAATCTATTGCCTTTCTCAGCAAAGGTTTGTCTTTAATCTCCAAACTTAAATCATTTTATGAAAGTGAATTAATGGCTATAGTTATGGCTGTGCAAAAATGGCGCCATTATCTTTTGGGAAGATGTTTTGTTATACAGACTGATCAACGAAGTCTTCACTTTTTAACTGACCAGAAACTGTTGAGTGAAAATCAACAAAAATGGATCATCAAGTTATTGGGGTTAGATTTTATAATTCAGTACAAGCCTGGGCCATAGAACAAGGCAGCAAATGCTCTCTCTAGAATGCCAAAAGTTATACAGCATCATGCTATTTCTATGAGCTGTTTCTTGGGTCTAACCAGTTTACAAGATGTCATTCAGCAAGATGACAAGTTAT
>CM047910.1:16703953-16736353 GCA_026229545.1 Pistacia atlantica
GAGTTGACATTATCACGTCAGTTCTATCAAACTTAAGATACAAAATAATTTTGATTAGACTAAAGAAACGATCGTTCCTTCATAGGGAATAATCAAGGTTGTTTCAACAAGAAGAAGAAGAAGAAGAAGAAGGTGGTAAGGAACAAGGTTGTTCCTTAAGAAACAATCATTCCTCCTTCATAAAAGGCAGTTGTTCCTTAAGGCCTTCTTTCATAGAGAACGATCGTTCTTTCTGAAGGAACAACTGTTTATTTCTTGTAATGCCTTGGTGCCTTAGGTGTGGTGAAAATTGATATGACAGTGTTAATCCGTTGACATGTTAGTGTTGTGAGATTATGTTATAAACGTAGCATTTTTCGTAAACTAAAGGAGAAATATAGGGTGCGTTTGGTTTATTATTTTGGATAGGATTTTGGGGATAGTATTGAATAATTAAATATGGGAGTATTACGAGGTAAAATTTAAAAATTTATTAAAAAACCCCATAAGTTTACTAATTTAATAAATACCCCAACATGTGAAATGACAAAAATACCCCCACCACCTGTAGTGCTAGATTCCGGCCACCATCATCTAATCGGTCGTAAATTCATTACGACACGCATCCGACCGGATCGTGTTATGCGTCGTTATGACCTTTTCCGGCCAGGTCCACCACGGATTTGACCGGAAAATGCTAGATCTAAGGCCTGCCGTGGCCATCGACGGCCAAAACGATGGCCAAAAATATGACGGTCGTTTTCGGTCAACGATGGCCAAGATTTGGCCATCGTTGACCTCACCGACAACCATTTCTTTGGCAGTCATTCACGGCCAGATCTGGCCTTTTTCGGCCAGATCCGTGGTGGATTTGGTCGGAAAGGGCCAGATCGGTGAACTTCTGGCCATTTATGGTCGTCAGGTAGGCCGTTGTACAGATTCCGGCTACCACCAACGGTGGTTGCCGGAATCTAGCAAGTATGGGTTGTGGGGGTGTTTTTGATAATTTTTAAACTTTTTTTTCAGGGTGTATTTGATGAAATTAATAACCTTATGGGGTCTAAAAGTAATTAAAAAAATAGGGTAATATTTCTGGAATAATGTGTCAAACATTATTTGGAGAATAGGCTTGAGAATAGAGATAAAAATAATAAGTCAAACATGGCCATACATATTTTATTTAGGGTATATTATGGAGAATTACAGATTAAATAATTTTATGCAAAAACAAAATATTCTACAAATGGGGACTCATATTCACTTTACTCCTTGTCTTTGCTTATTTAACAAATTTTTTATCTTTATTAGGTAGATGAGTTGAAATTTAGACATTTGGGTAATTTTCATTTTGATCCAAATACGATTACAAAATGTTAAAAAAAATGAAATGAAAATATCCAAATAAAAATTGAAGCCAAAATATTGAAATAAATAGATAAACAAAATTGAAAATGAAACGCAAATGTTGAAATAAATAAATAAAAAATTGAAAAAATGAAACAAAATGTTAGAATAAATAAAAATGAATTTTCGCCGTTGCCGGGGATCGAACCCGGGTCACCCGCGTGACAGGCGGGAATACTCACCACTATACTACAACGACTTGTTGATAAAGGCATCACATTTATCATATTTAATGTTTTTTCCAATGCTAGACCTCACATGAGGGTTTCAGTGTACGGTCCCCTGGAGAGATTAGTGAATATCAACAACACATCACATCCAGGGTATTATCTCCCTAGATTTTCATTTAGCCCCCTAATAAAGTATCAAAATCTCCCCTAATATATAATACTTTTGAGAAACCGTGGGGGCGTTTAATACTTTCATCTCTCAATGAGATGAGTGATAAAAACCTTCAAATGGTAACAAATTTTAGGGTTTTTATATTTTCATATCCACCCTGAGAAATGAGAAAATACATTATTACCAAAATAAATTTTACTTGAGATGAAGATTATTACCATAATACGCTAGACCTCATGGTATGATGATTTTCAAATGTTTCATCTTGAGATGGTACAGGTGGTAGTTGAACTTCCAGCTGAATTGCTGGATAATCTGAAGCATTTGAGACTGTTCTCAAGCTGACTTGCTCTGCTGAACTGTTTAATTCTTCTACTTCATTGTTTGCATCCTTGTGTGAAGCTTGTGATTTCATTGAAGAATTGAGCCCAAAATCATTTTGCTTGCTGTCAGCTCGATTAGATTTGTTTGGAGTACCCTGCTTATCAACAGAAACAAACTTGTTAGAATCTTTCAACTCAAAAACTTGTTGCCCAATTGAGTTTACAGAAATCGGTAATTGCCAAGCTGTAATAGCTGACTTCTGTTCTTGTTTTAACCAAAGAAGAACCTGCCGCAAAAGGAAATTTTGTTGAAATGTAAATCCTCCCATCTGGACTTAGACAAAGGTTGCCCTTGTGAGATGTGCTGTAACCAGGAAAAACGCATTGTAAAGTATGGAAATCAAGCTTATGTTTGTAATAAGCTCTGATGAATGGAAAACATAAACAACCAAACACTTTCAAATAGGTGAAATCTGGTGGTTTGTGAAATAAGGCTTCAAATGGTGGTTTGTAATTCAGAACAACTGAAGGTAATATGTTTATAAGGTAAGTGGCCCTGTGACAGGCATTCCACCAGTAGTTCAGCATAGAAGCATTTGCAAGAAGAGTTAATCCCATTTCAGTGATGTGTCTATGTTTTCTCTTCCATTTTGTTGATGGATTGTGGACAAGGATGTCTGAAAATAATACCAAGCTTGTTTAGATATTGCAGTAGTGTTCTAAATGCTCCTCCCCAATCAGTTTGAACACTCTTGATTTTGACAGAAAACTGTCTTTCTACCAGATTAATAAACTAGCTAACAAATAGACTGTAAGTTTCAGACTTCAGTTTTAAAGGATATATCCAGCTATATCTGGTAATACAAGGTAATACTTATAGCCTTCCTTTGACATGATTGGTGCCGGACCGAACTTATATCCAGCTATATCAAGTCAAAAGGATTTTTTGTTTTCAATCCAACTGCAGGAAAATAATTTAGATGTTGTTTTCCATATTGACAAGCAGTACAAACTGATCCTTTATTAAAGTCGGAAACATTACAAGTTAGTCTCAAATTTTGCAATACTTTTGACAAAACTTGAACACTTGGATGAACCAAAACACAGCTTTTTCACAAGACTTCTTTGAACTCACATTTTTCCTACAAAACTCCTTATTGCACTTGTCAGCCTTCTTCGTCTGAGTACAAACAAATATAATATCAAAGTTAGTTTTACAAATGAGCAAGAATGAAAATAATATTGACAAATTTTGTGCTCAATAATTTATGCTAAGTCAGTAAACAAAGGTTGACATATGTTGGTTCAAAAATAAAAAAGATTTCATCTACCTTTTTGGACCACAACCAAAATGGGAAAAAAGTTGATTTCCTTGGACCACTAGAGGATATTGGGACACCTATATGTGGTCTTCATGATAGCACAACAGATAATCAAAAATATCTCAACTGATAAAGATAAAAACGCAACTTGTGAAAAATGAGTCAAGCATGTGATGTTAGTACAGAAGAAAAGTGTGCTCACTATCGCGATCAAGATATCTAACGCAAGTGTGCGAGAACAAGACTATTGGGCACACACTCAAAATAAAAGTCGCGATCACACATAAAATGAAAGTCACGATCACACACGAGATGAAGGTCGCAATTAGACATAAGTGTGCAAGCACAATACTTTTGTGCACACACTTGAAATGAACATGCTAAAAACATAAGTTTAGCAAACATGTGCACACACACACACACACACAACATAAGTCTAACAAAAATATTCAACAAAAATAAAATTATTTATCAGAAAAATATTTTCAGCTAAGCTTTGTTGTATATATAAAGTCAAAATTTGATTTTTATATCTCACAAATGAAGATAACGCTCATTCAATAATTTGACATATCTCTCTCTCTCTCAGAAAACCATCCGAAATGTATTAAAAAAGTCAATATAGAAAAAGCATTGAGTTGCGGCTAACAAAAACTCAAACCTCAAAGATAATAACATAACTTTAATGGTGATATAACACAAAGTCATTGTTAATAAAATGGGACTCTGACTCAAAATAAAATATAGAGTATAACATGCCTCGATATTTGTTTAATATTCTTTTTCGTTTTTCCAGATAAATATTTTCATGGACTCTTCAACTCTTTGAATTTTGAATATGTAAGCCAGACATTCCTGGAAAACTGGACCATCGATACCCATCACTATTATGGTGCCGCTGGCTAATATTGATATATTTATGGTCAACCTTATAATTTATAGCCCCTTGTCACAGGGATGGTGATATGAATGGGGAAAACCAACAAATTAACTGTGTAGGCAGTTACTACTAACTGCCACCCTTGGGCTGTAGTCTGTACTAACTACTAAGTGAACTCATGAGTGCAATCAATCGGCCAAGTCTGAAGTCCAACATCTTCTATTCTTCTTTGTAGTTTTTATCTTTTTCTTCTTATTTTTCCTGCTTTTATCCTCTTCTTCATCCTTTTCTGAATTTTACTTGCACTTGCAATACTGTCAATAATAATGCGAACTAATTCCTAAAATATAAGTTACATTCCTTAAACCGAATTCCGCTTCTACAAATTTGTTTATTAATAGTGGATTGGATTAGTTTCATGGTAGGAGTTATGATCTAGAAAGCTAGATCGAGAATTTCTCTTAGAGCAAGAACACGTTATGATAAGGATAAATTTAGGTCAGACGATGGTGAAAATGGTGTTCCATGCATGCAGGATGATTCTCATGTTGGATCAACACGTTATGTTGCTTCGCGCTCCAAGGATAAGAAACCTGAGAAGCCATCGAGTGATGTCTGTAAATGTATTCATCCCTGTACGTAGCTATCGAGTTACCATGAGTATAAACAAGCCATTTGGCATTTAATCAACGAGAGCATCACAAATTATTCAAAGAACATGCCAAGAAGAAAATTCAGTACTCTATATTGAAGCTCTCGTGTATGACTGCAAGAAAAGTATAGTACTTTTGAAAAATACGTTTTAGGAACCCAAAAGGCGCAGCTTAATTTCGACTTTGGCTTGCATGTGAACCGTAATGGATGAAACTTTTCGGCAGATTTTTCCACTAATAGTCTTCTAATTTGACTCTGAAAAGAGCTTTAACTGCATTCCACGAATAAATTTTTATGGTCTAATTCTTACATGCAATGCAAGTGACCAAACTTCTTTAAATTTTCTAGCAATTTTCTCAATTTATGTATTACCAAATCAAATGAAAGATTACTCTTAACATCAAAATCAAAATGTGTGCAAATGATGAGATGAGTGACATTATAATTTTTATAAATAATTTAATTATCTCCTCCAATGACAGATTTGTGGTTACATTAATGGCGGGTTATAGTCCTCATTTGAATTAGAATCTAGATTTTGCTAACCGAACAATAAGAATGAAAAAATGAAAAATCAAAGTCTCCTCACTGGTGGTATAATGTCTCTAGAAGTATAATTAATTCGGTAGTTGTTTCTTTGAAGGAACTTTCTACGTACTCATCCTGTAAAAGACATTCGAAGTGTGGTGATGTGGCTTCTTATTTGCCACGGTGGAAGTCAACTTTGGTGTTAGGATTCAAACAAGTAGTGCGACGTCGTTTTGGATAAACCCATATGCATATTGTGTTTTGGCTATCACACTTCACATGCTTAGTTTTCTCTTTTCTCTTTCTTTACCTCGACAGTTCATGACTCCAAAGAATCTTCTAGATTACTATTCATCTTACGGTTATGGAGAAAATCGAAGACAGGTGGAGGCTGATCAAGGAAGGGTGCATGTGTATTTAACATCGATTGATGAAGAAGAAAGGCAGGGGTCTCATATTGGAGAAAACCTAGGGTTTTCGAATTGGGTGTGTTCTTTTCCTTTTGTAAAGTTTTCTTCTCTAATTTGTTCATTGCTCTGTACATTTTGGTTATTAATGAGAATACCTTACTGTGAGCCTTGGAAAATGGATGTAGGCTGCAAAGCCGAACCATTATAATTGCTGTGTCTTGTGTTCTTGTTGATTCTCTTTATTTATTAATAGTTCTATTGATTGATTCCCTAAATTGATAGCTATATTTGTTCAATTAGAGTTAGTCAGTAAACCCTAGAATTCAAACAAATTGGTATCAGAGCCTGGTTAAAGGTCCAGTTAGGGTTTCATTGGTTTGCTTGTGTTTCAAATCAGTTTTGGGCTTTCTTAGCTGTTTACTTTTCTATTGCTGTGTTTTTCGAATTTGTGAGAAAAACATGTCAACTAAGTTTGAGCTTGAAAAGTTTACAGGTGAAAACAATTTTGGATTATGGAAAATGAAGATGGAAGCAGTGCTGATTAAGGAGGGTTGGGCTTTAGCTCGAAAGGGGGAAGATGAGTTACCTAACACCTTGATTGCTGTAGAAAAGCAAGATATGTTAAACAAGGCCAAAAGCTCGCTGATCCTCGGCTTGGGTGATAAAGAACTTTGACAAGTGAAGAAAGAAAAAACTGTTGCTGAGATATGGAGTAAGTTAGATTCCCTTTACTAGTAAAAAAACTATTCCTAATAGATTATTTCTAAAACAGAGTCTATTTGGGTTTAAGATGGATGAACAAAAAACACTAAAAGATAATAAGGATGACTTCCTTAAGATTATACAAGATCTAGAAAGCATCTCAGTTGAGAATGCTGATTAGGATCAAGTTGTGATCATGTTAAACTCTTTACCCAAAACCTATTCAAATTTTGTATAAACCCTAAAATATTGTAGACATACTTTAATGTTAGAAGAAGTTGTAGAAGCTATCTCAGCTAAGGATAGTGAAAATAGGATTAGAGAAAAAACATGTGAGTGATGGTGAAGGTCTTGTAGTTAGAGGAAGATCTGAGAAGAAAAACTAGAAAAAATGGCGGCAGAATAGACATAGGTCAAAATCTAAAACTGGAAAATGGAAGTGTTTTTTCTACCATAAGGAGGGTCACCTTAGCAGAAATTGCCCTAAGAGGAAGAATAATAAGAAATATGAGAGGGAGGGTGATGGAGGTAGTGCAGGGGTAGAATTATAGGGTTATGAGAGTTCAGAGGTCCTAGTTATTTCAGAAGGCAAGACTAGTGATGAATGGATCTTAGACACTAGTTGCACCTATCATATGACACCTAACAAGGAGTGGTTCAGCTCCTTTCAACCTTTAGATGGTGGGAAAGTGATGATGGGGATTACTGTTGTTTGTTATATTAAGGGAATAGGCTCTATTAAGTTGAATCTTTATAATGGATTAACCAAAACCCTTACTGATGTTAGATATATCCTTGACCTAAAAAAAAACCTTATCTCCCTTGGGACATTAGACTCTATAGGTCTAAGTTATAAGGCTGTTAATGGGTGTCTTAGTGTTTTGAAAGGGTCTTTGATAGTTATAAAGGTTGAAAAGAAGAATGGTCTGTATGTGTTGAGGGGTAGAACTGATAATGGAGTGCACTACAAGAAAATTGACATTCTGCGTCTAGCAAAATTAGACGCAGAAAGTCACATTTAGACGCTAAGCTAGTCGCCCCTTAGTTGCAGTAGGCTGGTCGCAGATTTATAGGCGTCTAAATTTTGGTTTAGACGCGAAAAGCTTTTTTTTAGCGACTAGAAAAATAGTCGTTAATGCTGGTCAAATTAGTCCCCCAACTTAGAAGCTAAAAGTTCAAGGGTAATTTGATAAAATTGTATAGCGACTAATCAATTAGTTGCAAAATGTACCTTTTAGTGTCTAATAATTTGTCGCGAATGCCACAAAAATTAAATGCCAAAAGTGTAAGGGTAATTTCGTCAAAGGTATTCGCAACTATTTTATCAGTCGACGAATGTATCTTTTGGTAACCAAAATTTAGTAGTTAATTGTTATACTTTTAGACGCTGAATGTAGAATCCAAACAGTTTTCGCCACTATTTTATCAATGGCTGAATGTATCTTTTGGTGACAAAAATTTAGTAATTAATTATAATTATTTTAGACGCTAAATGTGAAATCCAATAGATTTTCGCGACTATTTTATTAGTGACCAAATGTATCTTTTGATAACCAAAATTTATTAATTAATTATAATCATTTTAGACGCTAAATGTGAAATCCAATAGGTTTTTGTGACTATTTTATTAGTGGCCGAATATATCTATCTTTTGGTGACCAAAATTTAGTGGTTAATTATAGTCATTTTAGACGCTGAACAACTCAATTCTGGAAATAACTTTCACAAGTAAACAAAGAACTAAATCATAGAATATATAAGAAAATAACACTATAAAAGGCTTTCATATTTACTCAATTACATTAGCAGAGAACAATGGATTGAAATTTCTGAATTTCATAAGACACCTTATTAGTTACTATGTATCATCAAATTGTCAAGAATAATATACAATTGAACAGGATTTAATGGAATATAGATAAAAAGAAAAGGCTTAATGCCATCTTACAGCCTTGCTCAAGCACCAATGTATTTGTTCAACACAGCCCTTTCACTGATATAAATCGTAAAGAACAAGTAGCAGTAGCAGCAGCACCAACAATGTGAGTTTTGCCGCAAACAGGAGGACCATATAAGAGAACATTTGACCTTAAACGTAAAGGAGCTTTGGCAAAGATATTTGGAAACTTTGAAGGCAATTCAATCATCTGACAATTAAATATAGAATCAAAGCAATGATATATGATACAAATAGACAAATGGATTTTGTTTTTTCCTTTTTATAATCCAAAAACCCCTCGGCATGTGCAGCAAGTTCAGAACCCAAACTATTTACAACAACCTTTAGTTGTTAGAAAACCTAACAGATATAATATCTTAAATATGTGGTGCCAAGAGGATTTAAACCAGTGACATCTTGTAGATAAAAAGTAGGACTATTGAACCAACCCTTGCGTCTAGCAAAACTTTTCAGAATAGTTGCTCATTCAACTTGGAAGCTAGAAGCATCTAGCTCTTGACAGTTTGTACATTACATAGGACACACTAAAAAATTAACTCCAAAAACAGGAACTTTTATTAGTTAAACTCATCGATGTTAGAAGAGACTGAATGCACTATTTATCATCAAAGATTTTTCAATGAGTATTCAACTTTGATGAACTGATTTTTCAAGCTTAAAATCTAAAGCGTACAAATGTACACTCCAATAGGGTTCATACTTCAAAAGGTCCAATAAGCTATCAACTCAAGGAAGCAATAAAATATCAAAATGTTCTGAGTTCAGAGGAGTTCTATTAGCCTTGCATTTCTAAGAAGATCAGAAGTAAAAGAAATAATACCTCTTTGATCGCATTTCGAATGTCATTAAGACCACTAACATCATCCCAACCAGAGCGACCACCTTCAGGAGAAGGTTTACTAATGTCTCGCATAGCAACTGGAAGGAAATCATGCATAGCTTGAGTAAAGTCATCCCTAACTAATGTGGGATGAATGTTCTTTTCACCACCAAAATCGGAAGGCGTAAAATGGCCAACAAAGAAGATGAACAACTCTATCAACCAATATTTCCTGAAACATTGTTATTCCTTTATCTTAAAAATGCAGTAGAAAACAAAGGTCAAGAAATTCATTAAAGAAGAAGGCAACAATAACATGTAATCTCTTATCTTTAACCATGATAACAACTAATTTAAACAATCAGTGGTAACACCAAAGACTGTTGCATCACTAGAACAAAGTGACTATGGTAGAAGAATTATGTATTGAAAATTAAAAAGGATTTTGAGTAGAACTTCTAAATAACACAGATAGGGTTTTGAGTAGGTTTGCTTCGTCCAGCCAAGGCATTCCTCTGTTGTCGCAGAGGGATGGGCAAGCTGCCATAAGTTTTTTTTGCTGTAAAGTAAAGAGTTAATTAGCATTTGGAACTTGAAACCTTTTTACTTTTTGGGTCTTAGATGCATAAAGATTGCCTTATCCACTTCCTAATAAGTGGCCATCCAGATTTAAGCTGCAAAACACTCATAATCTCTTTCCCATTAACCAAAGGTTTCACATCCCACACTTTCTCAAGACCTGCACATCCGAAAAACAAAAAGTATTATTCACCCCAAAGTTGTACCCACAAAATGATGAAACCTTTTTTAAATTCTAGCGATGAAGGGTCATACATTGCTTCCAATCTTGCAATGGTTATTTTCAACTTCAGTTTAACCATATTCTAAAACCAATCTAAAACATTTTTTGTACACCAAGCTATCTTACTAGCTATCTAAGTTGCTAGCAAGGTACTCACATCACTTCAAAAACAGTGGTCATGCTTAAGGATTAATGATTTGTATTTCTTGAACCTATGTGTTACAGAAACAACATAAAAACATATGTAGTTAACAGTTCTATAAAGGAGAATATACAACAGTCAAGGAATCGAAACTACAATAATAGTATTTTTCAAATATATAGCTTATCAATTGCAGTAAGTAAAATTGAAAAATTAGAGCAGAACTGCATCTTCCAAATGAATTCAGAATTTATATAGAATTTTTTTTAATATTTTTAATAATTATCAGTTACAGAAAGGTTACTGTAAAGGTCAAGGGTTCAACTCCCCTCGCAGAAGCTAAAAGTTTCACTAGTCATAGCATTTATCAATCCATTATCAAATAACACCATTTACCATCCATCAAATCCAAAATAACTTTTGCAGGATTCAAACTCGCCTTTTTCCTCCTCAAATGCTCTCTCTAGCTAATTTGCCTTGCGTCCATCCAAAGCACTCCATAGTAAACCTTATTCTAACAATCCTTCCTTTAAAGCTTTTTGAAAAAAAAAAAAAAAAACTCTAAAACCACCTTCACAATGCTCCTATCATCTTTAATAATTTGAGTATCACCAACATCTAATATGTTTAATTTTGGATAATATAACAGGCTAATCCATGGTTTCAACAATATCAGTACCTCCTACCTTTAGGATATCGTTAACTTGTACTAACAACTTCCCAACAAAAGTTCTTGAATTCACCACACAAACAATGAGAAAGAATGAAAAAGCCAACCTGAGTAAACTATTCCAATAAGGGTTGTGGAAGATTCCTATATGCAACAAGGAAGAAAAAAATGAGATTTTGAAGGGATAATATATAAAATAAAACTGAAAATGAGAAATACAATAAAATAAAATAAATTCTCTTCTTTGAATATTTAAATAAAACTCATACTATGCAAATCAATATAAAAAAAATATGATGGAAACACTAATTAATAAAAATAGTAAAAGAGAGAAATAAAATTATTAGCTACCCGAAAGTAGCAAGCCGAGCAAGAAAGAAGGGGTAATGCTTGAGGAACAAGCGCCGCTTTATACAACACTCGATTTCCAATGCCCAGACCACCGTAACCGCCGCTGCCACCACCACTTCCACCTTCCTAGTCCTTTCATCTTTACTCCTCATTTTCTCCACCGCGTACGACCACGTCCCCGCCTTCCTCCCCCTCCGATCTCTCTCACACTCCTCCCGCCCCTGCCACGTATAAATTCGAACATTGTTTCAGCGATTTCAGGACGAACCATGGCTGTTGATTTCTTTGATCGCATCAGAGGCATGAAATCACCACCGTACATGAAGGTTTTTGTGATTCAAGTAGAGTAGTCAGTGACACGGCGGGGACCGGCAATGAACCGCTGGTAACATGATGTCATTGTAATGATTATAATGACAAGATCTGCTGGAACGGAGGCCAATTGAGAGAGAGAGCCGTGTGTAGAATACACACACCAACCTTTAAGATTCATCACCTATTTTTAATCTCTAAAAACTCTCTGCCTTCCTTTTCTAGGTTCAGAAGTAAAGCAGTAGGGTTTTGTAATGTTTTATATGTGGTGTGGAAAAATGGAGAAGAAGATGCGAATGGAGTGGAGAAGTGGAGAGTGTTTGCGTTTTAGGTAGACCTGGCAAAACGGGTGGGCAGGGTGGGTCGGGACTGCCTAGGGTCAAAGCAGGTGCGGTCTTATACGGGTCTATATATACTGGTCAAATATTTTGGACCTGTGCCCTACCCTATACGGGTATGGTTGGACCCGTTTTTTCTCTCTCCAGATTTTTGTTTTTACATTTTACCCATAATAGTTTTCAATTATGATAATTATACCCCCAAAATTCTTGCAGTTTTAATTTTTTACATTTACACCCCCTAAATCAACTACTCTAAATTCAATTCAATTAAGACTATAAACAAATAGGAACCAAAATAAACAAATAACACATAAACAAACAATAACATATAATATAACCAATAATGGTGTGTCTGCATATCGTTACATCAATTCAACCAAGTAAGAAAACAAGCATACCTAGCCGTAGCATTTGCAATCGGTACTACATTTAACAAACTTGATAATTTTTTTCCCTAACAGGAATCCTGTTGCTTACATTACTCGTGCAACCACAAAACTTGGAACAAAGCCAGCTCCCTTCATGGCAGCTTTTTCATCAAAAGGACCCAATAAAGTAACCCTAGAGATACTTAAGGTATAATTGGCAACTCAGTTTCCTTAAACTTATGTATTGAGCCATCTGAATGGTATAATAATTAGATTTGTACATATGTTCAGGCTGATATCACAGCTCCAGGAGTGAGTGTTCAGCCTGATTGGAGTCCTGCAGCAATTAAATCTGTAATGAGTTGGAAATTTTTACTCCTTCAGCTTAGAAAGCCCTGATAAAGGTGGAAAATTAGAGGTTAAATAAATTAGCCAAACATAAAAAATTTAGAGACAACAATTCATGCCAAATTCTTCACTCGTTCTTCAACCAAAAAGAAAAGAAAGCATATAAACTATTTATCGAAAAGACTGTTAGAAACATACTAAAAAATACACCAATAGAAATAAAAAAACAACGAAAAACACGAACCCAACTAACATAATTGATTCAAAAAATCAGCAAGACAAAATAGTTAAATTCTAGGGTAGCATGGCATTCATGGCTTATTTTGAGAAAAATAAATAAAAAAATCCACGTAAACCATCATTAGCAACTAGACTAAAGACCATAGAAAAACTTACCATGAACAATGGAGCTATGTAATAATCTCCTTGAAGATAATCAAACGACCTCGTCACCTTCTGCCGATAATCGAACACAATATCCGCTGCAATAAATGAAATCAAGAAATTTCACAATTTTAACTAATACAAATAAACTTGTAAGAACAATAATTTAGGAATGCCACCTCAAATGGTAGCCAATACAAAAGCTTCTTCCCAAATACTTGAGCATAAAAAATACTCATGTAATTGACGATTCAATTCATTCCAAACAAATAAATTAAATGGAAGCCACTAGAAAAGTTTCTGATTCTCTCAATTCCTTGAACTCTCAGATTTCTTGCAATTTCGTAAATTTCCTCTCTGCCCAAACAACTCAAACCAAATTGTATCTAATTTATTCTCACGTTTTCACATTTCCTCTCCCAACAACTAAAACCAGATTAAAACTAAGTACAATTATAATTTTCTCACTTTTTCACATTTGCTCTCTGTCCAAACAACTCTAACTAGATTAGAACTAAATTAAATTCCAATTTTCTCTCACTTTCTCACATTTTCTTTCTACCCAATTTTCTCTGCCCAAACAACTCAAAGAAGATTAAGACCAAGTAAAATTCTTATTTTTTCCACTTTCTCAAATTTTCTCTCCGTCAAAATAACTCAACCAGATTAAGAATAAATAAAATTCTCATTTTCTCATGTTTCTTTCCATCCAAACAAGTCAAACAATAAAACTAAAGTAGAAATTATAATTTGCTCTCACTTTCTCATTTTCTCTCAGTCTAAATAACTCAAATATATATCAAAAGTAAGTACACATAACCAATAATAATTGATTCTAGTATACATCCCTTATACATTTAAGTAAATCCCACTTGCAAAACCCATCAACCAGGAGAACCCAACACAAACACACTCAACAACACAGATCGACGTACAAGGAAAGCTCACACAAAATCTGTCCAAAAAACAAAAACAAACACACAAAATTAGGGGTTAGGGATTCATTACCAATCGACGAGGATGAGTGACGGCGACCGGCGACTGTGGTACTGCCGAAATAGGAATGGGAATGACGGACGAGTGACGAACTGATGAAGTGACAAAGAAGGAGACACCGAGACAGGGAGTTGAACTTTAGGCACGAAGAAGACTGATGACTGATGAGAGACTGAGAGGCAGGAGAGATTTGAGTTACTAAGAGTCTGAGAGATGAGATGCGGCCGCGATCTGAGACTGAGAGATCAGAGATGAGATGAGAGTGAGACTATGAGAGGCGTGAGCGTGAATGCGTGATAAAAACTTAGGGATTCAAATTCATTAGTGAACTGAATAGTGAATAGTGACCAACAAATACGGGTGCCAGCGGGTTCACCCGTATAAACCGTGAGATATTGGACCGTGTACGGGTACAAGTCTCAAAAAATGGGTTTAATATATTGGACCTGTACCTATATTTTTTACCCGGGTACGGGCCGACCCGTGGGTCCAAACCCATTTTGCTAGGTCTAGTTTTAGGGTAAAATTAGTTTGGGGATTTTGTATAAGTGGGTTTATTACTTTTTAATTTTTTTTTTATTTTAAGTTTCAAAAATTTTTGTGCAAAATTGCTTACCTTATTTTTTTATTATTATTTTTTTTAATATGTTACCCTAAAACCAGGTTTGGGATTTTGTTTTTCTTTAATTGTAAGGATTTAGGGACTTTTCAATTTGTTTACTTTTTAAATTTTAAGGAAAAATTGTTTACTTTTTAATTTTTGTTTTTTAAAATTGGAAATTCAGTTTTTTGTATTTTTGTGGACCACAATCGAAAGGTTTCCCAGGTAAATGAAAAACTGGTTCAGTTCTCGGTTAGGTTCAGTTTCTATATTTTTCTAAACACCGCTACATTTGGGTGTTCGGGATACGCCTTGCCAAAACTCACCAAAGTTAACAATCTCCGTTGAAATAGGCACAGAATAAGCACCAGAGTCGGTAAGCGAGTCGTTGTCTACTGAACAAGAGTAGTAGAAACTAGAACTGTTGTTCCAGTGCCAGAAGCAGGTCAACTATGAGGGTTTGTACAAATGAGTGAAATAGCGGTTAAGCAAAAGTTTTAGGGAAAAATGGTAATGTTAGATGAAAGAGACAAAAAAAAAAAAAAAAAACACGATTCGTTTATTAGTAACAATAAACGAATTTAAAATACTCATTACAATTATAATACCCATTGTAATGTCAGATGAAAGAGAAGACAAAAATAAAATCACCCATTACGAGGTTAAAGCCACCCATTTAGGAACGTCACTAACAACATATGCTTAAACAAATTAAAGCAAATGTTGTGAAGAAACGGATTGAAAATCAAACAATAAAATTGAAATACTATCTATAAAAGAATGAGCTTTGACATAAAAAAAAAAAAAAAAGTTACCTTCAATGGGGTAATGTAGGCGGCAAAAGTAGAATCAAAGAGACGGCAATTTAGGTGACAAAAGTAGAATCAAACAATAAAATTGATTTTGGTTAGTAGTAGTATATATTATTTTTAATAAACAATATTTAGTAGCTAACATTTTGGTTGCAAAAAAATCCTATTAACAACTATAACTTTAGTTGCCAAAATGGCATACCCACAATTTCAATTTATTTCAAGCGGGAACATGGGGCGCTCAAAATTTACCATACATTTGACAACTGAAATCTTAGTTTCCAAAAGAAGATAATTTATTTCAAGCGGGAACTTAGGGCGCTAAAAATTTACCATACATTTGGCAACTAAAATCTGAGTTGCCAAAAGAAGATAATTTGCAACCAACTAATTAGTTATGCAATAGCAATTTTAGTCACAAATTAAAATAATATTTTTTCATTTTACCGGGAAAGTTGGGTTTAAAAAAATTCATCAACTTTTAGCGACTAAATACATTTTAGTTGCTATACATGAGTTTTTGCAACTAATTGTAATATACACAAAATAATTAGTTGCCAAATGTACCCTAGGCCCTTTGTAATTATTGTTAAAAGCTAGGATATTTCGGTAATTGTATTATTTTGTAACTAATAAAAATAGTTACAAATTAATTAATAAATATTTGCATCTAATTTAGCAACTATTCAGTAGTTGCAAATAATTATTTTTTGTAACCATAATTTTAGTTGCAGAATCCCTTGTTGTAGTTGCCAATTGTGTTCGCGCAAGAATTGGAAACCAAATAAATTAGTCGCTTATGTGATATTTTGGGCAACAAATCACATTAGTCATAAAATATTAATTTTAGACACTAAAGGCGGGAATAAAATTGGCCATAGAATTTTATTCCCTTTGGCCGACTAATTGGAATTTAGTTACTAAATATGGGGTATCTGCAACTATTTTTGCCTAGTTGCAAAAAAATTGGTTGCAAAAAGTACTTTTTCTTGTAGCGGTTGCTGTTGTTGGGTCAACTGAGGGGCAAGATAAAACCACTTTGTGGCATCAAAGACTTGCCCATGTCAGTGAAAGAGGTCTAGGAGAACTTAGTAAGCAAAACCTACTATGTGGAGTTAATACAGGAAACCTGACATTATGTGAGCATTGTATATTTGGGAAAATGAGTAGACTGAAATTTGGGATTGGACAACACCACTCAAACTCACCACTTGAGTATGTGCATTCTGATCTATGGGGCCCATCTAGGCATTATTCCCTTGGAGGATGTAGGTACTTTATCAGCTTTGTAGATGACTACTCTAGGTATGTTTGGATCTATTTCCTCAAAACCAAGGATGAAGCATTTCCTTGATTTAAGGAATGGAAAACCATAGTTGAAAATCAAACTGGAAAGAAACTAAAGAAATTGAGAACTGATAATGGTTTAGAATTTGTCAATGAGGAATTCAATAATTACTGTAGAGTTCATGGGATAGTTAGACATAAGACACTCCACAACATAATGGTATCTGTGAAAGAATGAATATAACCATTCTAGAAAAAGTTAGAAGCATTATGTCATGTTCTAAGTTGCCAGTTAAGTTCTAGGCAGAAGCAGTCCATACTGTAGTCTATTTGATAAATAGAACACCTTCTTCAGTTATAGGTTTTAAGGTTCCACTTGAAAAATGGACTGGTCATACTGTAAACTTGGAAAATCTTAGAGTTTTTGGGTGTCTAACTTATGTTCATGTTAAGGAGGACAAATTAAAACGTAGAGCCATTAAATGCATTTTCTTAGGATATCCAGATGAGTTAAAG
This sequence comes from Pistacia atlantica, assembly GCA_026229545.1. Classification (NCBI taxonomy): domain Eukaryota; kingdom Viridiplantae; phylum Streptophyta; class Magnoliopsida; order Sapindales; family Anacardiaceae; genus Pistacia; species Pistacia atlantica. Next base: position 16,721,208 of record CM047910.1, read on the forward strand.
GTTATAAGTTCTAGAATTTAGAATCTAAGAAGTGTATTGTAAGTGGAGATGTTAATTTTAGAGAAGATATTCTACCTGGTCTGGAAGGTGAATCTGATGTATCAACAAGCTACTATCCAGGATTTGATCATTTAGAACTAGAAGTGCAAGACTCTAATCTTAGTCTAGGTCTAAATTAAGGTGGAGTTGAGAACTTAAATGCTCATGAGAATGAACCAAATGCTGATCATGAAGTAGATCAAGAGACACCTGTTGGAGATGTATCAAACTTGACTGATTATCTTTTGTCAAGGGATATAACTAGAAGAACAATCAGACCTCCCAATAGATTAGGTTATGTAGATCTAGTTGCTTATGCACTTCAGGTGGAGGAAGAGATGAATGATGAGCTTAAGACCTTCCAAGAAGCAGTTTCAGGACCTGAAAAATTAGAATTGAAGAGAGCAATTGAGGAAGAATTCGATTCTCTGATGAAGAATAACACCTGGATTTTGGTTAATGAACCAAAAGATAGTAGAGTAGTCAAATGCAAATGGATTTTCAAAAGAAAACTAGGACTAACCTCTCATGAAACACCTAGGTTCATGAGACAAAATCAACCTCATTTCTCCAGTGGTCAAGCATACATCCATCAGGGTACTGCTCTCACTTGTAGTTCAATTCAACCTAGAATTAGAACAACTTGATGTGAAGACAACCTTCTTGCATGGGGATTTGGAAGAGAGCATCTTAATGTTTTGGATACCTCACATAATAAAAATCTTGGTACCCTAGACTAGTTAAATCCAATCCATTATGCACTACAACAAAAATGGCCTACGATAACACTGGATAGTAGCATTTTTCCTTAAAGTATTACCGTAGACTATCTATAGTAACACTTGATGTTAAAATGTTACGATAACAATTTTTATATGTAACACTTTAACTTTTGTAACACATTTTATATCAATGGTAACTTTTCTTCTTAAATGTTATGGAAAATATATCTACAGTAGCATTTTTAAAGTGTTACAATAAACCTAATAATATAGTAACTTTTTTATAATGTTACCATATAATCAAAATACAGTAACATTTTATAAGTGTTACCATAAACCCAATTATTTACCGGAAAACAAAATATTATTCCCGCTAATATGAAATGAGGTTGATTTTGTCTCATTTTTGTTGTTTAGGGGTCAAATTTACTATTTGGGCTTTACTTTGTTACATCTCATTCATGTAGGGACCAAATAGATGTTTTTACAAATAGTATAAAAGGAAGATGGAAGGTTAAATGCAAAGCCAAAAACGTCCACCCATCTTCATCCATTTTTTAAAGACCATCCAACTTCCACCTTTGACGAGCATTTTCCTTCTCCAATGGTTGGCCATCATCACGTAAGACCTTTCTAGATTCCAACGACCATTAAGCTTCCTCCATCTGTGACCATTCATCTTCTCGATGACTTTAATTTCTTAGTTTTTTGGCAACTTCTAGACATCCTAGGGGCTGGTCCATACTCCGATCTTAAAGTCAGATCCACCTTCCATAAGCTTGGTTGACTCGAAATCTCACTTGAAAAAGCCATTTCACTGTCTTGACTCTTCACCTTAATTTTCAGTGTGATTTTGTCACTTTTTGGTGGGGTTTCATCTCCCAAGTGTTGGAGTTGTCCATCACTTCAACAATAAGCGGTCACACATACGCATTCGAGAGTCTCGTTGCCCGGTCAATGGGTAGGGGTGTGGGGGGCAGCATGTCCCGGCCCGTAAGCAATTTGCGTGTATTGAAATAATATTGGGTGCATTTGGTTCATTATTTTGGATAGGATTTTGAAAATAATTTTGGGTAGTTAGATATGGGGAGTATTGTGAGGTAAAATTTAAAATTTAATAAAAAAAAACCCCAAGGTTTGCTAATTTAATTAAACACCCCAATATGTAAAATGACAAAAACACCCCCACCACTGCAGCGCGATTCGCCACCACCGTCTAATCGCCTCAAAAATTACGTTACGACAGAGACCTAATCGACGCGTCTAACACCGCGACACGACCTAAATGTGGCCAGCCGATCGCACATGTCTATCTTTGGCCTTTTGCGACGGCCATAGATATGGCCGTCGTTGACCATCAATGATGACCATTTCTTTGGCCGTTGTTGACGGCCAGATCGGTGAATAACGACAAGTTCTGGGCTTGGTGTAAGCCATTGTGACCGATTCAGGCTACCACTGATGGCGGTTGCCGGAATCTAGCAAGTATGGGTGGGTGGGGATATTTTTGTTAATTTTTAAACTTTGTTTTCTGGGCGTATTTAGTGAAATTAATAAACTTAAGGGGTCTAAAAATAATTAAAAAATACACTAATATTTCTGGAATAATGTGCCAAACAATATTTGGGGAATAGGATTAGGAATATGGATAGAAATATTGAATCAAACGCACCCATTGATTTCATTAAATTAAAATATTGTAACACTTAAAAGTGTTACTAAATCAAAATATAATAACAAATTTTATTTTCCCAAACTTTAACCGGGAAAAAATTTCTCTACCGCCCAAACAAAATTCCCACACCCCCCCCGCCCAACAAAAAAACATACCAAAGACCTTATTCACTCATCTTCTCCAATTCACGCCACTTTTCAAGTTTGCTTCTTTACTAAAATTTCAGCTCCAAGCTTCATTCTAACACAATTTTCGTTATGTCCATGAAGCCACCCTACACTTAAAGCATTTTCAACTCATCCAACCTACTCATTCAAACAAAATACCCTACACTTGATCACCTTCATTCAGTAAAAATCTAGTGAAAATCATTGGTTTCATCAAAATTTTAGCTTAAAATCTCTAATACCCAAAACCTATTGAATCCTAAATGGAAGCCCTCATCCTTTAAGAGGCAAATCAGTGAAGCTAGGGTTCAGGTGAATCATTTTCTTGCATTTTTTCTTTGCGTTTTTGCTCTGCATTTTTGCTAAGCTACGGTTCAGGCAATTCAATGATTTGATTTCTATAATGATTAAACTGTTTGAATGATCATTGTGGTGCTTAATAAGATTGATTTATTCTTTTTGGGTGCTGAAAGTTGTTTTACTCAACATTAAACTAAACTTAGTGCTATGAATCATTGTGGTGCTCTTTTCTACTTTCTGTTTCGGAAAGTTAAGTACTTTTGGGAAAGCAAGCTTTTTGCTCTGTGCTTTTGGGAAATCCAACATGTTTAACACAAAATCTTAGATTTCTAAGCTTGCAAAACTGCAGACTCATTTGCAAGTTCATAATTGTCAATCTAATAGCCTTCCTTACTAGAAAAGATCAGCAACATCATACAAATACTATCGCCATAGGAATTTAGTTCATTGAGCCAGTGAATAAATTGTAAAAAGCCCAAGTCGCTTGAAGTCTAATAATATACTAACACTATACAATATTAGTTATCTGTTCTTTCTCTTTTTCCACATTAATTTGAGGTATAGGCATAAAGCACAAGGCTAAGGAATCATCCAGATTTTAAGAGGCGCTCCATGTCCTTTGGGAAGTTGATCTAAGTATCCTTATAAATGTAACACATACCATCAAAAGAAAAGAAAGTGAGCAGTTATAGCATATGAAACAACAATAACAAAGATAAATTGACCAAATTACATCAAAAGTAATTTGCAAAGTGATGAATGACCCATCAGGATATAATCATTAACTTTGCAGTTTGCAGTTTTGCAGTCTGTAGTTTTGCAAGCTTAGAAATCTAAGATTTTGTGTTAAACATGTAGGATTTCCCAAAAGCACAGAGCAAAAAGCTTGCTTTCCCAATAGCACTTAACTTTCCAAAATGCAGTTTGCTCTTACTAAAAAATGCAGAGCAAAAATGCAGTCTGCAGTTTTGGAGGCTGTAGTTTGCAAACTGCAGCTTGCAAAAGTTGGATATAAAGGTTGATGATGAGTGGAATATCTCAAGATAAACAATATACAATAAATTGGATCAAAATTTATATAAATTATTCTAAGATATGAATGACTGTCTAACTGACAAATAAACCTTAAGTACCTGATTTTCCAAAGTTTTATAGTATATTATCATTATTATATATTTTATACCCAAAAATCACCTTATTTTTCTTAAATGTTCACCAAGTTCTAAAATTAGGGTCTACTTTTTTCGTGTTAGTTTTTTAAACTATGGTTCTGGAAAATTCATCCCTGGAAATACTACTGCACAATGTTCTTGTCCTTGGAATAGGTATAAGTATTTTGCGGCTCAAGAAATGATCAGCAATGTCTTGATAAGACAATGCATAGTTTTGGATCAATTGTTTTTTTGGTACATGTCATGACTCGTGAGATGGTTTGTGTGGTAGAAATTAAATGTTTAAACCTATGCTGAGTTTTTTCCTCCAAATTGACGTATGATAATCCTTGTTCTTGGAATGTACATTTTTTTGAACTTGTTGCTACTTTTTGATTTCATAGGAAGTTGCGGTGAAGAGGTTCCTAGACCAAGATATTTCTGGTGAATCACTTGTAGAATTCAAAAAAGAGGTGTAAGCTCTGTCTTTCGATTCTCTTGCTATCTTAGACATCAACTGATCTCATGCCATCTATAGCAAAATCTGAATAGATAATTCTTTCACACATGTCACAAAATATGCCTGAACTTTGTGATCTGCTTATTGTCTTGTGCCTGATTCAAAACTTTGCAAGCCATTTTTAACAAGGCCACAATGGCAGCAAGCACAAAGGAGAGCAGAAAAGTAGATTCATCAGGTTTTAATCCTTCAGCTATTATCTCCTCAAACATTTTGAAGGCCCCTAATTACTGTATTGTAATTAACAATATTCCTTTCCGGCATAGTCTCAAAAACACAAATCCCCAAGTCCACAAACCTACATTTTGAATACATATCTATGATAGCAGAAGAAACCACAAGACTCAATTCGAAACCACGCTGAATAACATAACCATGCATCACACTACCAAACCACACATTTGTTGATTGACCAGCAGCAACCAGCACACTGGCAATCGAAACAGGATCTGCCTTCTTGCCTTCAATATGCATTTTCCTGAAATAGTACAATGCCTTTTCATAATCTCCATATTGAGAATAACCCGTAATCAAAGCAGACCATGTTTGCAAACTATAGACTGTAGTCTGCATTTTTGCAAGCTGCAGTTTGCAAACTACAGTCCGCATTTTTGTAAGTTGCAGTCTGCATTTTTGCAAGCTGCAGTTTGTAATCTGCTGCAGTTTGCAAACTGCAATCTGCATTTTTGCAAGCTGCAGTTTGCAATCTACAGTTTTGCAAGCTATAGTTTGCAGGCTATAGTTTGCAAACTGCAGCTTGCAAAAATGCATACTGCAGTTGACAAAAATTTCAAATAGCAGTTTGCAAAAAGCGAAGTCTCAAACATTTTGCATGTACAATTTGAAAATGAATTTGTTGTATTTGTCAAATTGTAATAGTGTTTCCGTTGTGAAGATCGAAATTTGTCTCATATTAAGAGGGAATTAAAGATTATTGCGACAAGAAGGATTGGAGTTAATAAGCTACAACCATTAAGTATTCGGAGAGTAAGCATTATTTTGTTGTTCAATGGAATTTGCATATTATGTTGGTTACATTCAACTTATGTTTTGTTGTTTTCATAATATTCTGCCATGTTTAACATATGTACATTATGCATTTCTTTTCTTGTGGGTTTGGCATTTTCTCTCATTCAACATAGTCATATAGGGTTCAACACCAGTTTAGTTGTTGATTAAAAAATTGAAAAGCAAGATTGGAGGTGGAATAATATTGATTAGGTGACTGTCATTTCAATAACTTAATCATAAAGATGATTCATAAAACTATGTTTCATATGATTAGTAATGGATGTGCAAATAATCATGTTATAATTGTTGCAATGAGATTAGAGGTGGAATACAATTTTGCATATTGCAGCTATAATTTTGTGTCTCATGCACTGCAATTTTGCATCTTGCAGGTTTCCATACTACAGTCTGTAATTCTCTTGCCACAATAATCCTTATGTTTCCTTGTATGGTTCTAACTTTGGTCATCTTGCAGTATGTAGTGAAGTAACCACAGTTTCCAAAGATGGAAAAGCTTTTTGCTTTATACTCTAGAACTAAAATTTGATGAGCCTCTGAATCTGAGGTTTGATAAATGAGACTTTCTTTGGTGGAGAAACGTGATTAACTTTGTAATTTGTACCATTGTTTGTGCCAATGATGACAGTATATCATTAATGAGGCTTTAGGTTTGTTTCTTGTTTAATACAGTAAAATATGTATTTCTCATGACCATTTTTGTTGCCTATGTTGACAATATTTCATTAAAAGGCTTTAGGTTTTCTGCTGGAACTGTTATCATAGTATGCTTGTGAAGTTGGAGATTTAAGCATGTTCTTTTCCTCTTTGTTTTGCATTAAATATTTGGGGGTGCTTTTGTCTTGATCTTTTCTTGGATTTATAATATATATGTGTTGTTATCTTTGAGAATATACATGGGATTTGAAGATTTTTTTTTGTATTAATGGTTTTGTAGGTTGTGAAAATGCAAGAGTACTTTTTTGGTAAAGCACAATTTGGAATGGAAGATGGTTTTTGTTAGAATTTTTTGAATGATTGGAAGTAGGGGTGAGCACTAGCTGGGTAGAACCTAACCTGGGTAAGAATCGGAATTCCGAATTCCGGAACCTACCCGTAACTCGCATCAGCGGGTAGGTTCCTGGAATTCCTTTTTTGGAACCGCATCAGTGGTTCCTGAATTGCCTTCCTTGTTACCCGAGGAACCGAACCGAACCGAACGTAAAAAGGGTACCTGCTTTGGAACCCTGTCAGGGGTACCTGCTTGGAACCCTGTTTGGAACCTCGCTTTGGTTAACTGTTTGGAACCTCTTTGGAACCTCGCTTTGGAACCTGTTTGGAACTGGAACCTCGCTTTGGAACCTCGTTAACCCGTTTTGGAACCTATATTGGAACCTGTTTAGAACCTATTTTGGAACTTGGACTATAATGAAATATTTGTGAAATGTAAATAATGGGGGAGTTTCTATTATTTTACATATAAAAAAAATTAAAATAGAAAAAGTTAAATTTTTAGAATAACCTAATTAAATAAATATACGAATACAATTATACTTATTACATATAAATTACACCATATTAAAAGCTTTAATATATTATAATACATTAATATTAAAGTTTTGATCAATTAAGTGAATAATTGGAATTATGATCCAATTAAAAGTGTTTTACATTTTTAATGTTATTAAAAGAATTATTTTTGAATAAAATAGTATATTTGATTGAGTAATAATATATTTAGTTATTTACTTCAATTATCAAGTTCTAAGTATATCTATAATAAATTAGTAATTAATTAATTATATATGATAAATTGATAAACATTAATAAATTTAATTACTAGTTAAATATCATACTTAATCAATTATAACATTACATTATAGTTAAATGATTACTTAATTAATTATAATTTTATAACATTACTTAATTGATTTATAGTATAATTAATTATAGTATTATATTAATTGATTACTATTTAATTAATTGACTTTATTATAAACATTAGTACAAACTTAATTAAATGATTAAAAATTTAATTAATTATAATATTACATTAAAAATTTATATTATGATTATTTAATAGTTAATTCACTATAACATTACATTATAGTATGATGATATAATTAATTATAACATTACATAATTAAATAATTACTTAATTGATTATGAGTTATGATATTATGTTTTAAACATTAGTAATTACTAATTTGCTACATAAACATTAGCACAATACTTAATTAAATGATAAGAAATTTAATTAATTATAACATTACCTTATAAACATTTCATTATAAACATTAATTAAACATTACATTATAGTTAAATAATTACTCAATTAAATTATAATATTATTATATTACATTATATATTATGATCACTTACTTAATTATAGCATTACATAGTTAAATGATTATATAATTACATAATTAGTTATGAATTTATAACATTACATTATAAACATTAATAATTTACTAATTTACTATATTATTACATTACTTAATTAAACGATTAAAAATTTAATTAATTATAACATTACCTTATATATTTATAATATAATTACTTAATCAATTATAACATTCTATTATAAACATTAGTATATTAATCAAATGATTTGAAATTTAATTAATTATAATATTAAATTATAGATTTATAGTATGATTATTTAATTTATTATAACATTACATTATACTATTATAGTATGATCATATAATTAATATAACATTACATAATTAAATAATTACTTAATTGATTATGAGTTATGATAATATATTTTAAACATTAGTAATTACTAATTTACTATATAAACATTAGCACAATACTTAATTGAATGATAAGAAATTTAATTAATTATAACATTATCTTATAAACATTAATTAAGCATTACATTATAGTTAAATAATTACTCAATTAAATTATAATATTATAATATTACATTATATTATGATTATTTACTTAATTATAGCATTATATAGTTAAATGATTACATAATTACTTAATTAGTTATGAATTTATAACATTACATTATAAACATTAGTAGTTTACTATACTATTACATTACTTAATTAAACGATTAAAAATTTAATTAATTATAACATTACTTTATATATTTGTAATATGATTACTTAATCAATTATAACATTCCATTATAAACATTAGTATATTAATTAAATAATTTGAAATTTAATTAATTATAATATTAAATTATAGATTTGTAGTATGATTACTTAATTCATTATAACATTACATTATACTATTATAGTATGATCATATAATTAATATAACATTACATAATTAAATAATTACTTAATTGATTATGAGTTATGATATTATATTTTAAACATTAGTAATTACTAATTTACTACATAAACATTAGCACAATACTTAATTAAATGATAAGAAATTTAATTAATTATAACATTACCTTATAAATATTAATTAAGCATTACATTATAGTTAAATAATTACTCAATTAAATTATAATATTATTATATTATATTACATTATGATCACTTACTTAATTATAGCATTATATAGTTAAATGATTACATAATTACTTAATTAGTTATGAATTTATAACATTACATTATAAACATTAGTAATCTACTATACTATTACATTACTTAATTAAACGATTAAAAAATTTAATTAATTATAACATTACTTTATATATTTGTAATATGATTACTTAATCAATTATAACATTCCATTATAAACATTGGTATATTAATTAAATGATTTAAAATTTAATTAATTATAATATTAAATTATAGATTTGTAGTATGATTACTTAATTCATTATAACATTACATTATACTATTATAGTATGATTATATAATTAATATAACATTACATAATTAAATAATTACTTAATTGATTATGAGTTATGATATTATATTTTAAACATTAGTAATTACTAATTTACGCATAAACATTAGCACAATACTTAATTAAATGATAAAAAATTTAATTAATTATAACATTACCTTATAAACATTAATTAAGCATTACATTATAGTTAAATAATTACTCAATTAAATTATAATATTATTATATTACATTATATTATAATCACTTACTTAATTATAGCATTATATAGTTAAATGATTGCATAATTACTTAATTAGTTATGAATTTATAACATTACATTATAAACATTAGTAATTTACTATACTATTACATTACTTAATTAAACGATTAAAAATTTAATTAATTATAACATTACTTTATATATTTGTAATATGATTACTTAATCAATTATAACATTCCATTATAAACATTAGTATATTAATTAAATGATTTGAAATTTAATTAATTATAATATTAAATTATAGATTTGTAGTATGATTACTTAATTCATTATAACATTACATTATACTATTATAGTATGATCATATAATTAATATAACATTACATAATTAAATTATTACTTAATTGATTATGACATTATATTATAAACATTAGTAATTTACTAATTTGCACAATATTTAATCGAATTATTATAATTTTATTAATTATAACATTATATTATAAATTTATGGTATGATTATTTAATTAATTATAACATTCTATTATAAACAATATTATAATACTTAATTAAATGATTAACAATTTAATTAATTATGATATTACATTATAATTAAATAATATATTACTTAATTAATTATAACATTACAATTTGCATTGTAGCATGATCACTTAATTAATTATAACATTACAATTTACATTGTAGTATGATCACTTATTTAATTATAACATTACTTGTTTCTAATATTAAATTTACTAAATTATATTTGGTATATTATAAATACCCAATTAACCAATTATAACATTAAATTAATAAATTTATAAATATTAATAATTTATTAACTTATCAAATAGACCCCTGGCAAATGGCAATGCTAGTAATTAGTATTAAGAATTGTTGTTTGTTTAAATGATTTTGGTGAAGTTATTTTATGTGAATTGTGATGAATAATTGTTTGTGTTTTGGTTTTGATTGACGAATTTTATGTGAATTGTGATGAATTGATTGAATTCAAGCGTTGCTTAGAGATTACAGGTTATGAGTTACATTGGACACAAATGAATGAATAACGAAAATTTGTTAGGGCTGTATTTGTAAACTTATAAGGTATTTTTGTTATTTTTTAAACTAATAGGGGGGTAATTGATTTTTTATAGGGTACCTGAAAGGAACCGAACCTGCATTTTAGGTTCCGGTTCCTTGAATTGAAGAACTCATCGTGCGGTTCGGTTCCAGGTTCCTTTTTTGGGAACACATCTTTGTCTGGATTCGGTCCGGTTCCCGAGGAAAAGTGCGAGGTACCCAGGCAAGCAGCTCACCCCTAATTGGAAGGTATTAACTATTGCTCATAGTTAATTTTCCAATCATCTAGGTATTATAATTTAAAAATGATAGGTGCATATTTGTTAGGCATATATAAACTTTTTGTATATGAAGGTTTATATGTTACAAAATGTGATATGATATATGATGCATATTAGATTTTATGGATGTAAAGGATGTTGGGTGCCTATTTATTAGGCATATATGCAAACTTTTTGTATATGAAGATTCACCATCAATGAAATGTTCTTTGGAAAATTAGTGTATCATTGTTTATAATTAGTATTATTTAAATTATAACTATAACAATTTTATATATGTTATAACAGACACATTGATAACACTTTCAAAATATTATAGAAAATAATTTTGTAACATTTACTAAATGCAATGAATGATACTTTGGTGGCACTTTTAACATGTTATTAAAAACTCTTTTATAGCATTTTAATAATGTTACAGAAAACTAAACTGTAACCGGTTAAGAATATTACAAAAAACTTATTTATAGCAATTTGAGATGTTACAGAAAACTAAACTGTAACATGTTAAGAAAGTTACAGAAAACTTATTTATAGCATTTTGAGAATGTTACAAAAACTAAACATGTAATCTAGTTAAGAATGTTACGTAAAACTTATTTATAGCATTTTGAGAATGTTACAAAAACTAAACTAAACGAATAAAGTTAAGAATGTTACGTAAAATTTATTTATAGCATTTTGAGAATGTTACGTAAAACTAAACTGTAACACATTAAGAATGTTGCAGAAAACTTATTTATAGCATTTATGCAGTGTTACCAAAAATCATTCGTAACTATGAATAAGTGCTACAATATACTTAACAACAACATTTTATGATAGTTACTGAAATGATTACTAACATGCAAAAAGTGTTACCAATGTCTACTTTTTAGTAACATGGGCTGTCATAGCATTCTTATAAATGCTACGAATCACCTACAGTAACACTTTTTGCATGTTACCATAAGCCATTTTTGTTGTAGTGATGCTTTCTTAAAATAGAATTCCCATCATACCCTCACATAATAGAAATCTTGGGTATTATGAAAATTTCTATCCAAGAACTAAGACAATTAATTCCATGTCATAAAATTAGCATCCCTCACATAATAGAATTCTTGGGATCTCTAATTTTATGTCAAAGAATAATGGAAGGCTTGGATCTAATATTGTTTGTTAAAGAGATTATTAGGTTTAACCTTTGATTAAAAAATGTTTTACATTTATCACATAGATTAATTCAAATGCATCCATATAAATATAAAACATGATGGGATGATCATGGGGTTTTGGAAAATACATCCTAATTAGGTAAACTATTCACCTAATTCTATTACTCCTTGCAGATCTTCATCCAGTGATTGATCGGATCTCCATCTCCATCCGATCGTACGATTACATAAACCAATTTAGGACACGCAGGCCCGGATAACAAACTAATAATAAAATTAATTATTATTACAAGCCATTGAAAGAATATTACATGCCCAAATATCAAATATTTTTGGGAAAAATAAACATACACCCATTATCATCCCCTAATTAATATTCATCTATCACATTAATAAATATTAATTTAATCAAGGGTATATAAATAAATATTTATGCAAATTGCAATATTTATAAATAAAGGACTTTATGTAATAAATACATAAAAATATGCCATGATTGAACAAAGGGTACATGCATAATTTTACTACCCTTAAACTTATAATATCATTATATTATGCATCATATAATAAATACTCTCAATTATGTCTTATCCAATTAAGAGCCATATGACAAAACACATCAACTATGCATTATAAAATCCATTAATGATACACGCACCCAACCCAATGATAACCCAAAATTCCCAAATGCACCAGAATCCCTAAAATTGACCCATATTTCCAATTTCAGTCGACGAACACCTGAATCCTCAATATAGAGTTCGTCGACCAATTACTCCCCTTGCGACCAACCACCATCCTCTTTTCGACCCTTTGACGACCAACTTTTCAACAAAAAGAGTTCCTATTCAAAAGGATGACAGACGCAGAAATCCAAATGAAAAAAGAGAAGGGCCTTTGTTTTAGATGCGACGGTAAGTTCTTTCCTGGACACAAGTGCAGTGAAAAACAGTTCCAAATCATCTTAATTGATGAAGAGGAAGATGAACCAAACCCAATTGGTGGTGGAGAAACAGTCGAACCTGAAATCGAGCAATAATAGGAAAATGTCAAACTCTCTCTCAGCTCGGTGGTGGGGATCAATGGTCCAAAGACAATGAAGCTTAAAGGAAGAATCAAAGGTAAGGAGTTGTTTGTATTGATTGATAGTGGGGTTTCCCACAATTTTATCAGTTCTAAGGTGGTTAAAAGGTTGGAGATAACGGTAGTAGGAACTCAGTCTTTTGGGGTCAGAGCGGGTGATGGGTATAGCGTGAGGTGTGAAGGAGAGTGTAGAGATGTTTGTATGGAGTTACAAGGGGTTACCATCATTCAAAACTTCTTTCCATTTGACATGAGTAGTGTTGATGCTGTTCTGGGAATTGCATGGCTGGAGACTTTAGGTGAGACAATCACTAATTCGAGAAAGAAAACAATGAGGTTTAAATTGGGAGATCAGACAGTTAGTCTATGTGGGGATCCATCACTTAACAAAACCATGGTGTCTCTCAAAGCTATGATTAAGACATTGCAACCTGAAGGGCAGGGTTGTTTGATAGAGTTTGGACAAATCTAGACACAGTGTGAGGGAAATGGGGATATTGATGATCGATTGCTAGATGTGTTGGAGAAATTTAGTCAAGTTTTTAATCCACTACCGGGTTACCATCTGCTAGATCGAGAGACCACACCATTCAATTAGTTCTAGGAACTCAACCACCAAACCTTAGACCGTATAAGTACCTTTACTATCAGAAAAATGAGATAGAATGCATTGTCAAGGAAATTCTAGCCTTTAGAATTATAAAGCCGAGCATAAGTCCATTCTCAAGTCCTATTTTATTGGTGAAGAAGAAGGATGGGGGGTGGAGATTCTGTGTGGATTATAGGGCAGTTAACAAGGTGATAGTTCTAGACAAATTTCTGATTCCAATTATCGACGGGTTATTTGATGAGTTAGAAGGGGCAACAATGTTTTCTTAGCTCAATTTGAAGTTAGGCTATCATCAAATCAGAGTTAAACTAGAGGACACACACAAAACAACTTTTCAAACACATGAAAGGCACTATAAATTTCTAGTTATGCCTTTCGGCCTAACGAATGCACCAGCCACCTTTCAAGCAGTAATGAATGATGTCTTCAAGCCGTATTTAAGGAAGTTTTTGTTAGTTTTCTTTGACGACATACTGACTTATAGCTAGGAGATGGGCGAGCATGTTAGGCATCTAAGCATTATCTTAAAGATACTATTAGATAATCAGTTGGTGGTTAATAAGAAGAAATTCCATTTCAGACAACAACAGATAGAATATTTGGGGCATGTGGTGTCAGCAAAAGGAGTGGTGGTTGACCCCTAAAAAATAGAGAGCATTACTAAATGGCCAAAACCAAGGGACATCGGAGCACTCAGAGGCTTTCTTGGTTTGACGGGATATTATTGACGATTTGTTCGAGATTATGGAAAGATAGCCTTCCCACTCACTACTCTATTAAATAAGGATTTGTTTGTGTGGAGTCCATTAGCTCAAGGTGCTTTTGAAGAATTAAAAAGACTCATGACAAGTGTTCCAGTCCTCCGAATGCCTAATTTCACTCAAGAATTTATCATTGAGACTGATGCTTTCGGGAGTGGTTTAAGGGCTATGTTGATGCAGGAGGGGCAATCTATTGCCTTTCTCAGCAAAGGTTTGTCTTTAAACTCCAAACTTAAATCAGTTTATGAACGTGAATTAATGGCTATAGTTATGGCTGTGCAAAAATGGCACCATTATCTTTTGGGAAGATGTTTTGTTATACAGACAGATCAACGAAGTCTTCACTTTTTAACTAACCAGAAACTGTTGAGTGAAAATCAACAAAAATGGATCATCAAGTTATTGGGATTAGATTTTATAATTCAGTACAAACCTGGGCCATAGAACAAGACAGCAAATGCTCTCTCTAGAATGCCGAAAGTTGTACAGCATCATGCTATTTCTATGAGCTGTTTCTCAGGTCTAACCAGTTTACAAGATGCCATTCAGCAAGATGACAAGTTAT
>CM047910.1:16736453-16750235 GCA_026229545.1 Pistacia atlantica
ATGACAAGTTATGTGGGATCATGCAACAACTTTTGATCTACTTGAATAGCCATCCTCATTTCAGATTGGTGGGATGACATCTGCTGTACCATGACAGGTGGTGCCTAAATTTGGACCTCAAAAAAATATTACATGAGTTTCATTCCTCGGCCATGACAAGGTGGTGCCTAAATTTGGACCTCATATCCAACAAATATTACATGAGTTTCATTCCTCGCCCATTGGGGGCCATTCGGGTTTCTTTTGGACATATAAACACATCACAAATGTAGTGTTTTGAGAGGGGATGAAGAAAGATATTAAGGAGTTTGTGGATGCTTGCACTGTTTGCCAACAAAACAAATACGACGGCTTGAGCCCAGCGAGTTTGCTTCAGCCACTACCTATTCCTAACCAAAGTGTGGGAAGATGTCTTTATGGACTTTATCATGGGGCTTCCAAAGGCTCATGGGGTAGATACAATTCTGGTAGTTGTTGATCGTCTTACAAAATATAGCCATTTTTTAACTCTCAAGCATCCTTACATAGCTAAAAGGGGTAGCTAATCTGTTTATCAAAAAGATGGTACGGGTGCATGGGTTTCCCCGCACCATTGTTTCAGATTGGGATAGAGTTTTCATGAGCCACTTTTGGGGAGAATTATTTAAACAGCCAGGAACTAAACTGCACATGAGTTCAACTTACCACCCGCAAATGGATGGTCAAACCGAGGTGGTAACCGCTGTTTGGAGACTTACCTCAGGTGCTTTGTCAATAGCCAACCCCAACAATAGCCGAGATGGGTTCCGTGGGTGGAGTTTTGGTTCAACACCACTTATAGTAGCTCCATAGGTATGTGTCCATTTAAGGCTCTCTATGGACGCGACCCTCCAACAGTGTTGCAGTATGTGGAACCACACTTCTTCAGTCGAAGAAGTCAACTAACAACTCCGCATTGCAACAATATCATTGAGGAGTTAAAGGAGAATCTTCTTAAGGCTCAAAACCGAATGAAGACTTATGTTGATAACCAACGATGAGAAATTACGTTTGAGATAAGGGAATCTATGTATTTACAACCCATAGATTAAGATCTCTAGCTCGTTGGTATAAAGAGAAACTTAGTCTGCGGTTTTACTGTCCATTTGTGATCACAGACATTGGGGAGGCTAGCATACAGGCTAGCATTACCTTCCTCAGCTCGTATTCATGACGTTTTCCATGTTTCGCAATTGAAAAGGGAAACTTCCCCACTCCCCAATAGCCAACCTCTACTAGTAGCCCTCAATGAAGATTTTATTTTGCAAATTGAACTTGAAGCTGTACTCAAGAAAAGAAACCTCTTGAATGGCCAATGGGAGGTACTAATTCAATGGAAAGGCTTACCTCCTTATGAAATACTTGGGAGGATTTTGACACAATCCACTCTCAATTTCCTTCCTTCCACCTTGAGGACAAGGTGGTTCTCCTGGGGGAGGGCAATGATGAGCAACTAGGGAGGTTGGTCTATAGTAGGAAGGGTAGAGATGAGAAGTAGAGGAATATTTGTTATGCAGGAGGTTAGGACTTGTTTTTGGGAGGACAAGTGGCCTAATGAGATTGGATGGAAGAAGAATTTGGTTAGGAGCAAAAAGGTGTCAAGGAATAAAAGTGAGGGAGAGAGGAATTAAGGGATATTCAGAAAAGTAGGTTAAGGTTTGGAAGGGGAGGCAACTAACCCTCGAAGTTCAGTCTTATCTTTATTTTTCTTTACTGTACTTAGAATTGTTCTCAATTGTTGCTTGTTTCTAGGGTTGATGATAGAACATGATCTCTGGATGTACTGTTCTATTTTGATATCAATATAGAGAGTTATTTCCTTTTCTTGTATGTGACTATTGATTGTGGGAATTGGTATTGGATAGATTTGTCTTGTGTTACTTGGTCAATTACTGGTCAGTGTTCTAACACTTTTAAATTAAAAATCAATAAATAGGGAGCATTGAGAAAGTGGAGCTGTGAACATTAAGAAGTACTAACAAAGGTTATGTAGGATATTTTGAGGTTGATTGCCCACGGTCAATTTTGTCCCCTGTGATACAAAGTTCTATGGATGGAAATTAATGATTATTTTAATAAGCTAAAAGAGAACAAAATATTTTAGTATACAGTGACATTTGATGTAAAAAGAACCTCATTTTGAAGATGACCTTAAATTCCTTTAGACTACAAGACAGATAAACTTGCTTCATTGCAAAAAAATCGATGTATTCAAATAATCAAGTTTCTATATCCACAGCTGAAATTACATACGAGAGAGTGTACAAAAATCATGCTATAGCTTGTCGATTATTACATACTGCCAGTTTCTTTGATTAGATTTTGCTGTCTGGCATGTTCATGCGTACCATGATGCTGGACTTGTCACCACAATGCATCATTGGATGACCACTTAATACTAAAAGCACACTAAGACATGAAATATAAACTATTATATAGGATTAAATATGACAATAATGATTTTGATTTTGTATGTGAAGCATAAATCCTTTCCCCAATCACAAGTTCTTTTCAGCAACATCGGTGGAAAAAATGTTATTATTGTTAGGAAACGATCTAGTTACGCAGCGGAAAACAAAAAATTAATAACAACACGAATTGTTCCATAGAACCAAGATCAGGGTACAAATTTACAGTTTATATCAAAATAAGAATCTGCAGAAATTAGTTTAGAGTTTAAGAAATCATACGCACATTTGGAGGCTTCTTCAACTTTGTCTCTAAACGTATTTTGCTACTGACCCAAGTGTAGGATTGAACCGATGTAGTCCACACGAAGATAATCGCAGAGAACTAAAGAGATTTGCTAGATTCTCTTTAATCTTAAGAACAAAGAAGAAATGAAATGTATTTGATTTTTAATCAAAAACAAAGTCTGGCATGAGAGAGTGAGATAAGGGACTGTAGCTTTTCTTTGAAAAATGAATGAATCTTGAAAATCTTATTCTTCTCAATTAGACTTATTCTTTTATAGTGCAAGTTTAATTGCTCTATTCCCTTATAGAATAGGCTTGGGCTCCAACCCAAACACCCCTTGTTTCCAAACACTTCCATTTAGATATTTTAATTTTTGTTTATCATTATCTCAATTAAAATCAATTAATATATATTTAATATATATTAACATTTAACAATAATGATAATTTATTTAATTATATGCGAACACATATTTAAACGTAATCTCACTTATTTAATTTTTCTAACAAATTAAATAAAGGCTACGACCTCAGCAAATTTAATTGCAATGTGAAATTACCAAAATACCCTTTTGCCTAAAAAGACGAAAACGCCCTTCTTCTAAACTGGCTCTTAAATTATCTTCTATATGTGTGACCTATAGGGTCCTCATCATACCGGTAGTGTGTAGTATTGCGATTAACACCAATTAATCGTCTCACTACACACATACCAAGATTGGCCCCTAGCAAGGCATCATGGCCACCCGATAGATTCGGATTCAGCGAAGTAGCTACCTGTCAATGATATGGTTACCGTATAATTCGATCTTTTTTTCATTCATTATCTTAACGAGATCGAGGCATAGAAATAGTGTCAACCTTTGGTTACTCTCGATATTGTGTATTTAGTTACTGGACCAATGACCTGTATTATAAACTGGATAGAGCAACAACTCAATCCCACTGTGGCCATAGTTTTAGTGTCATTTCCATTTACTGAATTACGCCGTGAGATAACTTCTCTTGTACCCGAGAGTAATGAATCCTCTGTCTATCCACCATAGTCTTGATACACTCATTGATGTAGTCAATCACTACCGTATTGACAGCTCTAAATAGAACTGTGTTAGGCTAGTATCAAACTACACCAATCGGTGTACAAGGCGCTCCGGTGATCTCAAGTCTAAGGATCACATGCACCATCATTCGTTAGAGGATTTGTTCCATAGACACTAGGGTTACCATCCATATGGAATCCTCTAGTGGGTCAGTCCAGTGAACTTGCCTACAGCAACAACCCATGTGTTGCACCAAGTTGTCACCAAACAACCTTGACAAGTGAGATCAGTCACTACCTTTCGACAGGTCATTCAACACTATGATAGCCTTACCGTGTTATCTATGCCCTTACTTCAGAATAATACTATAGCTACATATGTTTCTAGAATGGCCACCATATGTGCTCATAGGGTTCTCACTATCAAGATTTGAAACACTTGATACCCTCGTCACGGTTCTACCATTTTAAGGACATATATCAATACATACAATGATGATTTACGCGATATAGTATAAAACACCTGTTATTGATCAATGAACATTATTACAAAGAGTCAATTCTACAATAATTGATTGGCCCTAAGGCATCTACTTTAACAATTATATACTTGTAAGATAATGCCTATTGTCAGTAGCAATTTATTTTCAAGAAAGATACAAAGCATGAAGGAAATACAAATGTAAATTTGAGGAAGCCCACCAAGCAAATGAGAAACCTAGACATTGAGTTATTGAGTATTTTCTCTGCTGATTAGTAGTAGAGTATTATATTCTCAACATAGTTAGCCTTAGTAGCAACTCAACTACGTGTGAAGAAACACAGGATAATCAGCCAAATATTCTGCAATAGGATTTTTTATTAAACATAAACAAATGAAGAAAGAATAGAGAGAAGTTACCAAGCATAACCAACCAATTTGATCTTTGGAGCAGAAACATGATATTGTTCCTTTCCAGCAATTTGAGGTGACCATTCTCCATTTCTAAGTAAAGTCATTTAGAATGACTCCTTCTTCCTCCTTGCATTGTTCACATGATCACCCTCCCCTCTATTTTAATGAAAAAATTGCAGTGAGACGAGAAGTATTTGTTTTGGAACTGGAAGTTGAAACTTTGTATATAAAGTTCCATGCCTTAATATTAACAATAGCACTTAAAAACATGTAACAACCTTTAAGAAGTAAGGATTGATGTTATGCTACATATTTCGAGGCTAATTGCCTCTGTCAATCACTTTCATCATGATAAGAGCTCCTGTCATATCTCGTCTTATAATCTTTTCATTTCTTCAAAAACTATTAATGATACATTAAATTGGTTGCTGCATCAAAACTAAAACATGGAATCATGGATATTAAGTTTTCTTAATAAGAAATAAAAACCCTTTCCAATATCCATATAAGCATAAGAAAACCTCAATGAGTCATAAAGGGATCTGACAGAGCCAATTTAAGCAAAATGAAAAAGCTCCTTGACATGTTGCATAATCGATTCAACATTTCAAAGCATCCAGTTTGTTCAAAGTTGTGATATTTTGCTTGAAACAAATATTTTGATTATGCTGGAGCTGGGAATTGGTGGCAAAAGGGCAGAATTTGAAGTTGTGAAATCTGTGAGCAGTTCACATAGCTGGTTTGTAGGCATGCTGAAGTGATATTTTTTGGTGAATTCAACTTCCATTTGGTTGCCAACTCTATATCAATTTAATGTGATGTAATCAGAGTTGCTAAGAATGTATGGTTAAGAAGTTATTTTGGACTAAAATATGTTTTATGATTAGGTACAATAGTATGTCTGTATGTGTATAAAACTCTGCTGTATTTTTTCTGTAATATATTGAACCAATACAAGTTCTTCCTCTCTCTTGTTTTCTTTCTTTTCTCTCCCGTATAACTACCTTTACATGCTCAAATAACCAACAACTGATATCAGAGCTTAACTTTGATCTTAAGGGGCCTGCAAGAAACCTTCAGCTTGGCACTCTCTCAGTTAGTCCTTACTACACTGAAAACCAGGCTTCATGGCAGCAAGCTCAGCCTCACTCTTGCCTTCAACCTTCAATGGGGAACAATATCCATATGTGGGCTGTTAAGATGAAAGGCTTAGTTGAGAGGTTAGAGTCTATAACAGTATGTAGAAGAAGAGAAGCAGCTGCCACAATTGGGACCAAATCCAACCTTGAATCAAATAAGACTCCATGAAGAAGAGACTACAAAAGCTCTAAGAGCTTTGTCCCATTTACATGTTGCAGTCACCGATCAAGTCTTCACTAGGATAATGGCTTGTGAGACAACAAAGGGAGCTTGGGACAAACTTAAGGAAGAATTTGGAGGAAGTAGCCAAACCAGAAACATGCAAGTCTTGAACCTAAGGAGAGAGTTTGAGACATTGAAAATGCAAGAGGCTGAAGTGGTTAAAGAGTATGTAGATAGATTAATGAATGTGATTAACAAGATAAGGTTGCTAGGGGGAGAGATAACTAATAAAAGAATTGTAGAAAAGGTATTGGTAAGCCTTCTCGAGTGGTTTGAAAAAAATCTCCTCTTTGGAAGATTCCAAAGACTTGTCTCAAATTACCTTGACCAAACTTGTTCATGCTCTTCAAGCTCAAGAGAAAAGAAGAAAGTTGAGGCAGGAGGACAGTGGTAAAGCTGCATTGGTCGTCTAGCAAAAGAGCAAGCCAACTTAGGGAGGAAACAAGAGGTTTATAGGAGCTAAGAAAGGAAAGGAAAAGCAAGCAGTCAGTGGAACAAACCAAGCAGTTTCAGGACTTTTGTGCCATGTTCCCACTGCAAAAAGAAGAACCATGTAGAGAACAAGTGTTGATTCAGACCAAATGTTCAATGTAGTGCATGTAAGCAACTAGGCCACATTGAAAAAGTCTGCAAAAACAAACCACAATAGCCTACACAACAAGCATAGATGGCAGAAGATCTGCAGAGAATTCATAATTTGAGTAGCTATTTGTGGCATCCTGCTATGCTATTCAATTCAAAGCTGGAGCTTGGTTGATTGATAGTGGATGTACAAACCATATGACACCTGATCTGGAGAATTTTGTGAAGTTGGATCAAGCATACCAGTCAAGTATAAATGTGGGAAATGGTGAATTTGTGAAGGTTAAAGGCAGGGGAGATGTGGCTGTGTAGACCTTGACAGGTACAAAAATTATTTCTAATGTGTTGTTTATTCCAGAAATCAACCAAAATCTGCTTAGTGTAGGACAAATGGTTGAAAGAAATTACATCCTACACTTTGAAAACAAATCCTGCACAATATTAGACAATGAAGGAAATGTGATGATGCATGTTAAAATGGTGGGGAAGAGGCTTCCCAGTTGAACTTAAAAAATCAGAATTTCAAGCTATGACAATAAGTTCAGATGATACAGACCTATGGCATAAAAGATATGGTCATTATCACTATGCTGGCCTTAGGCAAATGAAACTCAAAAACATGGTGCATACCTTACTCGAAATTGCCAAATAGGGAAGCTTAGCAGACTTGTCTTTCCAACAAACCAGGTCCGCAAAGCTACTGAAAAGTTCCAATTGGTGCACACTGATATGTGTGGACCAATGCATACCCCATCCCTAAGTGGATCCAGATATTTCACTTTGTTTATTGATGATCATTTAAGAATGACTTGGGTGTACTTCCTAAAGCAAAAAGGAGAAGTTGATGTTGTGTTTAGGAGGTTTAAAGCTCAAGTTGAAAACCAAGCCGGTGTAAAGATCAAGGCTGTGAGAATTGATAATAGGGGTGAATACACCTCAAGTAAGTTTGAATCAATATGCAGGGAGGCTGGAATATGGCATCAGTTTAGTTGTCCTTACACTCCTCAACAAAATGGAGTGAGTGAGAGGAAAAATAGGACAGTGATGGAGATATCAAGATGCTTGCTGACTGAAAAAGGCTACTGAAGGAGTTGTGGGTAGAATCTTTCAATACCAGTGTGTATTTGCTGAATAGGCTTCCAACCAAGGCTTTAAAAGATCAAACTCCCTTTGAAGCATGGTATGGAGTTAAGCCTCAAGTGGACCATCTTAGAGTCTTTAGGAGTATATGATATGTCCTCATACCAACCATCAAAAGATCAAAGCTTGATGACAAAGCAAAGGCTAGGAATTCTAGTTGGTTACAGCCTCCAATCTAAGGCATACTGGGTCTATATTCCGGAGCCTAAGAAGGTTGTGGTTTCAAGGGATGTAAAGGTTGATGAGAGGTCAGTGTGGAACTGGGAAGAGAAGAAAATTCAGGTTAATCCATGACCACAACAAAGAGAGCAAGTTGCTGACCAAGTTGATGGGGGCAGATTCTGAAACAAAAGAAGAAGTATCAATCAGAGGAACCAAACATCTTGTTGAGATTTGTAGGAGATGCAATGTTGCAATGCTTGAACTAGCATCCTATCATGAAGCAGTCAACTTAGAGGAATAGAGGCTTGCTATGCAGGAGGAATTGTCCATGATAGAAAAGAATGGAACATGGGAGCTTGTGGACAAGCCTGTCGAGAGAAATGTGATCCAAGTAAAGTGGATCTTCAAGAAAAAATTGAACCTTGATGGTTCAATTTTGAAGCACAAAGCTAGGTTAGTTGTGAAAGGGTTTGCACAACAACATGGTGTAGACTTTCAAGACACATTTGCTCCTATTGCTAGGCATGATACAATCAGGTTAGTCCTTGCTTTGGCAGCTCAATTCAAGTGGAAAGTTTATCAAATGGATGTCAAGTCAACCTTCTTGAATGGTTGGCTGGATGAAGAGATCTTTGTTGAACAACCTAAGGGACATGAAGTCAAGGGGAAAGAAGACTAGGTCTACTTATTGAGGAAGGCCTTATATGTCCTAAAACAAGCTCCAAGAGCTTGGTACACCAGAATCAATGATTACCTAGTCAACATAGGTTATGCAAGGAGCCCAAATGAGCATACTTTGTATGTGAAGAAAGCCAATGAAAATGTGATCATGGTTTCCTTGTATGTAGATGATTTGCTGGTGACAGGAAACAATGCTATTCAGGTTGAAGAATTTAAAAAGGAAATGCACAAAGAGTTTGAGATGACTGACT
Organism: Pistacia atlantica; assembly: GCA_026229545.1. NCBI lineage: Eukaryota > Viridiplantae > Streptophyta > Magnoliopsida > Sapindales > Anacardiaceae > Pistacia > Pistacia atlantica. Next base: position 16,745,280 of record CM047910.1, read on the forward strand.
TGGGAGAGATGGCCTATTTTCTTGGAATGGAAATCCATCAATCTTAAGATGGCATTTTTATATGTCAAAGGAGATATGCTAATGAGATGTTGAAGAAGTTTCGGATGGATGAATGTAAGTCGGTTGTCACACCTTTGGTGCAAAATCAAAGGCTATGCAAAGAGGATGGAGCAGTCTCGGTGGATGAGACAAATTATAGAAGTTGATTGGGAGCTTATTATATTTAACAAGCAACAAGACCTAATCTCATGTTTGCCACTAATCTCCTATCATTTATGAGTAAACCAAGTGAGGAGCATCTTAAAGCAGCCAAGAAAGTGTTGAGGTTCATCAAAGAAACTACGGATCATGGAATCTGGTTCAAGAAATCTGAAACTTTTAGATTGGTAGGCTATGTAGATAGTGATTTGGGAGGCTCTTGTGATGACATGCAGAGCACATCAGGGTATGTTTTCCTACTAAATTATGGAGCTTTTTGCTGGTCTTCCAAAAAGTAAGAAATAGTGGCTTAATCCACTGCAGAGGCTGAATACATATCAGTTGCTACTACAGTAAATCAAGCCATATGGTTGAGGAATTTGCTAGCTGATATGGAGGTAAAATAGTGTGAGCCTACTGAAATCTTTTGTGATAATCAATCGGCTGTTGCTATGGCAAAGAATCCAGTCATGCATGGTCGAACTAAGCACATTAAAATCAAGTTTCATGCAGTGAGAGAGGTTGAGCAATGCAAGGAAAATAGATTGACTCACTGTAGGGGAGAAGTTCAATTGGCTGACATCTTTACAAAGTCCTTATGTAAGTCCAAGTTTAAAGACCTGAAACTTAAACTTGGTGTCTCAAGAAAAAATATCAAGAAGGAGTGTTCAAAGTTGTGATATTTTGCTTGAAACAAATATTTTGATTATGCTGGAGCTGGGAATTACGGCAAAAGGGCAAAATTTGAAGTTGTGAAATCTATCTAGAGCAGTTCACGTAACTGGTCTGTAGGCATGCTGAAGTGATATTTTTTGGTGAATTCAACTTGCATTTGGCTGCCAACTCTATATCAATTTAATGTGATGTAATTAGAGTTGCTAAGAATGTATGGTTAAGAAGTTATTTTGGACTAAAATATGTTTTATGATTAGCTACAACAGTATGTTTGTATGTGTATAAAACTCTGCTGTATTTTTTTTTTTTGTAATATATTGAACCAATACAAGTTCTTCCTCTCTCTTGTTTTCTTTCTTTTCTCTCCCGTATAACTATCTTTACATGCTCAAATAACCAACAAAGTTCATTAAGGGAAAACTTCTCGGATGTAACTGCTTTTGAATAGGCTGAAAATCTTTTCCAACCTTAATTGTTCAACCTGATAGAAAACTAAGGTTGTTATTTTGTGATGATTCCCAAACTTCTAAAGGACATAATCAAGATAAAATGGTGACCTTATACAGAAAATCAAAACAGAGCTCATAAAGGTAATAGAAATGGAAGATGTTATTGTGAGTTCTCCTCTCTTTTCCTCGTTAGACACATTCTACTATTCTCTGTCTTGTACATCATAAAGTAGTATAGCCACCTCAAAAATTAAATTCTTTTGCCCCATCTGAAAAACTCTTAACCTGTAATTTTAATTCATGATTATTAGCATTGACATTTGGACTGTGGATTGATGCAAAAGCAGAAAGGATTTCTGAAGATAATCGTTGCATGCCAATACAAAGATAAACATAAATTCAATATTATACCTATAGAACTTCAATTTTGAATCTATACATCAAAAAGTTTGCAATTAATAAACAACTATTGCTCATCTGAGACAAAAACATCATATACAATTTGACTCAAAATAAAGAGCTTAAGAAGAGAACCAACCAAATTGTATTGTAAATCCTCTTCTTTTTTCCAACCCGTTAAATCTAGCTATTCTCTCTTGCAAGACACAAAGCATTAAAACCAGTACTTTGACAACTTAATTTATGTACCTCTGAAATAGACAATACTCATTATGAAACAATTTAATTTTCAAGAAACATAAAAAAAAAAAAGAAACTAGAAATATAGATACAAGGGAAGCTCAACAAAAAAATGTGAGAACCATAGATTGAGCACTTGTTATTAGGCACATTTTCTATTATTTACACAAGTGTTAATGAGTTTCCCCCTTTGACAGCTATAAATTATTTCTTCATAGCTTTGGCTTCAAGTGTTTTCTGTGTGATTGATAACAAGATTTAAATTCTCAACATAGCAAGCATGAGAAGCAAATCAATTCTGCAAATTCAGAAACACAACATAATCAGATAGTTATTTTCACTACTTATGCGAAATGGAATTTTGCTAACTCAGAACAGCTAGAGTTACTGATACCGTTGATAACTTTTTCAATTGAACATAAAGTAATGAAGAAATAATAAAGAGCAGTGATCAAGTATAGCTAACCAGTTTTATCATCAGAGTAAATACACCACTGGAATCCTTTCCAGGAACTTCCTTGCACCATTCTTTCGGGGTTCAATGTTTAGTTCAAAAAGGCTAAGAGACCAAATATCTTATTATAGCTAACTTACAATGGAAAATGAAAGGTAACTGCTTTGGAATAGTCTTAAAATCTTTTCCAACTTCAATTGTTCAACCTGATTGAAAAAGAAGGATGTTGTTTTGTTATGACTGCTTCCCAAAAGACCGTATTTCCAAACAAATAAAAAAATAACAGAGGTTACGAAGTAAAACAAACCAGAACTCAAACAGGTAACAGAAATGAAAAATATTATTGAAAATCATCTTCTCTTCTCCAGCTAGTCACATTCTACTATTCTCCACCTCTACTGCAAGCCGCAAACCATAAATTAAACAGATGTGACTTGTAGCTAAAACTTTAGCTGCGGAATTAGTCGTAACCCAACAACTTAATATACTTAACAAGTAATATGTCAAAAAAATAATAATAATAATAATAACAATAAGACCAAAATTTAAAAGACTAATAGTTCTAGGGTGGCTTAGAGACAATAATATAACATATAATCTGATGAACAAATGTATCTAGTTATGAGATTACAAAGAACAGCTAATAAAAAAGTATGCAATTACCTGTGGCCTTCGGGTTGAAGGTAATTGTAGCTATTAGAATTAAATGATCAGGGCCTTCTCGCACATATTCATCGTCAATTATGATGGTAGAAATTTGAGTGATCTTGGGCGAATTTCTTCTATTCTCTTTTTGAAATATTGTGTTAGAGCAAGACATCCATAAAGCTCCAATTTCCTCAATGTTGTCCCCTAGGGAAGGTCGTTTGGCAATGTTTTTAATTTGCCACAGAAATTGATTTCCAATGAAGCAAGACATGGCATGAATTTAGTACATTCTTTTTCTTCTTCCTCCCTTATAATCTTATAATCCCACTTCCCATTCTTTCATAACCGAAAATTTGAGATATTTCTGTTGAAAAATGAACCTATTTTGGTGCATGCAAACATGGCTCAAGTTGAAGAAACAAAAAAGAAACAAGGAAGTGCAAACATGGTTCAAGTTGAAGACACAAAGAAGAAACGAGGAAGAAGTAAACGCATGTCGTGACACAAACGTGTCTTGATGAAGAAAAGAAAGAAAGGAAGCTGCAGAAAAATGGTTAAGAAGACAAGACAACTGATCGCTGCAGTGATAGAAAGCATCGCCACAGCGATGACAGTCACTGCAGCAATAGAAATGGCCATTGTAGCGAGCACTAAGAAGCAACGCTGAACGTGAAAAAGAACGACAGTCGTGGTGAAAGAAACGGTGGCCGCAATGAGCGTCCTAGATTGTAGAATTCCAGTCTTTTTTTAAAGTATTCTTGTTTTAGAGTAACTTTTATTAGTAAGAGATTTGGTTGAGTTGAATTAGGGAAGTAGAATTTGATTAGGAATATTATTTCATAGGAGTTTCGTTTGTGTTTAACTAGGAAAGTAGATTTCGTTTTGAAGTAGAAGTAGTATTTCTTTTCTTGTATAAAAGAAGTTAAACATTGATGAATAAAGTATGAGAGTTCATTGTTTTTCTTTAGTAAAAGTGTTAAGTCTATTGCTCCCAATTCCAACAATTGGTATTAGAGCAGAGTTTTCTTAAGGGATAAATGGAAGGGTTCTTAAGAGGGAGAGAAGAGAATCTGAAGAAAAGATGGCTTCCATCATGCTTAATGCCACCGATTCCTATATTTACAGATAATCTCTAACATATTTGGAAGGTGAAGATCCAGGGGTTTCTACAGGCTGCTGATTTGTGGAAAGTCACCAAGACAGAATGAGACTTTCAAGAACTGCTAGAGGATCCAACGATCGCTCAAATAGAGTTACAAAAGGCAGATAGGAAGAGAGTAAGGGCTCTGTCATACTTGCAATCGGCTATGACCGAAGACATCTTTATGAAGATTATTGCCTATACTACTACCAAGGAGATCTGGGATAAGTTGCAGAGAGAGTATCAAGGTTCTGAGAAGACAAAGAACATGAAGATCATCACATTGAAGCGACAGCTTGACAATATGAGGATGTGAGAGACGGAGAATGTATCGCAATATTCTAATAGACTAATGAAGATTGTGAATGAAATCGGAATCTTGGGCGAAATCCTTCCAGAGGAGAGGTTAGTCGAAAAAGTTTTGGTAAGTGTGCTAGAAAAGTTCGAGTCCAAGACTTCGTCTCTTGAATATTCAAGGGATATTAAATCAATGTCAATGGCTGACTTGATAAGTGCTCTTGAAGCACAAGAACAACGAAGGAAGATGAGAGATGAGAATGGGCTAGAGGTTGCTCTACGAATGAAGGCTTAGATTTTGGGAAAACGTAAGGCATATGGAAATAGAATAAGGCAAGCTTTTTGCAACCATTGCAAAAAGAACAATCATTCAGAGGATGATTATTGGTACAAGAATAAGCCAAACACATACTGGTTCTGTAATAAAATGGGCCACCTTCAAAGAGATTGTGATC
>CM047910.1:16750335-16799258 GCA_026229545.1 Pistacia atlantica
AGATTGTGATCAAAAGAAGAAGAATCAACAACAAGAACAAACTAGCGAACCACAACAAGAAGTAAATGTTGCGAAAGAAGAAGATGATGGAGAAGAAGATTTGTTGTTCACTGCCATGATAATGCACACTAAAGAGCAAAACGATTCATGGTTTATTGACAGCATATGTACTCAACACTTGCTGTCTCAACATTAAAAGGTATGAAATTAATTTCAGATGTTCTTCTTGTGCCTGATTTAAATCATAATTTGCTAAGTATTGGACAAATGATGCAAAAAGGTTTTGTGTTTGAATTTGCAAATAATGTGTGCAAAATAAAAGACTCTAGTGGAGTTGAGTTTATAAATGTGCCCATGAGAAATAGAAGTTTTGTAGTGGATTTAAGTGTTATGGATGTATCGATGTTACCGACCGTAGAGGTCATAGATTGACTTCTCTGAGTTCCGCAACATAGGAAAAAGAAAAAGATCCTCAACAAAATGGAGGGGTAGATGATGTGGGAGCAAAAGGGATGAGGTCTCTTGAGGAGATTGATCAAAGTTGTAGAAGCGCCATGTTAAAACCAATTAAGGAGGAGTATCATTCGAGTCAAGAACGATAGCTGCGACGAAGGAAATGGTGGCCGCGGTGAGCGTCCTGGATTGTAGAATTCCAGTCTTTTTTTTTTTTTTTTTTTAAGTATTCTTGTTTTAGAGTAACTCTTATTCAATAACAGATTTGGTTGAGTTGAATTAGGGAAGTACAACTTGATTATGAATATTATTTCATAGGAGTTTTGTTTGCGTTTAACTAGGAAAGTAAATTTCGTTTTGAAGAAGAAGTAGTATTTCTTTTCTTGTATAAAAGAAGTTAAACATTGATGAATAAAGTATGAGAGTTCATTGTTTTTCTTCCGTAAAAGTGTTAAGTCTATTGCTCTCAATTCCAACAATTTCAATTTGGGGAAGAGAATAGTTGATGACTATGATGAAGATCTGCCATCACTTTCTATTCCCCAAAACTTATCATCCACTCTTTTCACACTAGAAATTTTACTTATCCTTAGTGATTCAAGAGAGCGTAATTCTCCAAAAGGAGACTGATGTTAACAATTTATGAAAAATTTGAGTCTTAAATGTCTCAACCTGGTTAATGACATCACCCAATTGGAGTCAAAAGTGTTGCCTCTATATGATTGTATATCAAGTTTCTCCAAATTTGGAGGTGGTTGTAAGGCCTTGGGAAGTGATTCATCATGATTTATCCTCTGCTCTTCTTCATCCTCATCGAAGATTACCCCCAAACCAGAGAGAATTTTCATGTTTAGTTTGAAAGTTTGGTGCCAGATTTGAACTAAAAAGGGGTTGTCTGTCAAGTGCAGTTTTTGTATTTTGGAAATGTATGTGAGTTGTTTAGGTGAAGACAGCTGGTGATTAAGGCCACCATATCTTAATGAAATTTGTGTGTGTTAAGAGTAGTTTAGATTGTATTATATTTAAAGATTATTCACACTAACAAGTTGTTGTAACTTGATGAATTAGGTCCATATATCTCTCGTTTATGAATGAAAAATATAGCCTTTTTGAAATCAGTTTTCACTCTCATTGTTTAGCTCTCTCTCATGCACGAAAATCCTTCTTTCTCTTAGCAAATTGAACTCTGAAAAACTAACAATTGGTATTAGAGCCTCTTTGATCTTTCAGGACCAGAATACCACCATAAGAGAGCTTCCTCATGGCATCAAGTTCTGCTCCAGTTTTATGGTGATTAGTACCATGTTTGGGCTGTCAAGATGAAAACATACCTGAGGGGCCATGGTTTGTGGCAATATGTGGAGGAGGAGAAACAAGTTCCTTAACTTGGACCAAACCGGACGCTAAACCAAATGAGATTCCATGAAGAAGAGGCAGCCAAGGCTCCAAAAGCATTGTCTTGTATACACTCAGCCATGACAGATCAGGTCTTCTCCAGGATCATGGCGTGTGAGACCTCCAAACAAGCTTGGGACACTCTCAAGGAGGAGTTTGGAGGGAGTAGTCAGACACACAATATGCAAGTTCTAAACTTGAGAAGAGAATTTGAAGTACTCAAGATGCAAGAGGCTGAATCTGTCAAGGAATATGTGGACATACTTATGGCTGTGGTGAACAAAATTAAACTGCCAGGGGAAGAAGAACCAACCAGAGGGTAGTGGATAATGTCCTGGTCAGCTTACCTGAGAGGTTTGAAGCAAAAATTTCGTCCCACAGAAGACTCACAAAGATCATGTCCCAAATCGGCTTATTGCCTGGTTCATTCACTTCAAGCCTAGGAACAAAGGAGGCAGATGAGGCAAAAAGACTCAACTGAGGCAGCCATGTTTGCAAGTCAGAAAGGAAGAGTACATGGAAGGGAAGACAAGAAATATGGTGGTGAAAAGATGGGAAAAGAGAAGAGCAACAATCAGGGAAGAAAACGTGGTGGACCAAGATCATATCCTCTATGTGTGCATTGTAAAAAGAAGAACCATCTAGAATATAAGTGTTGGTTCAAACCTGGCATACAATGCAGGTCATGCAAACAGTTTGGACACATAGAAAAAGTGTGCAAAAACAAAGGGAATCAGCAGGAGCAGCAGGCTGCAGTGGTGGAGGTCTAGCAACCAAATCCAGAAACAGAGCAGCTTTTTATGGCCTCATGCGCAAACCAGAAGATGTGTGATGATGTATGGCTGATTGACAGTGGTTGTACAAACCACATGACCCCAAATCTGTCAAGCTTTGTAAGTATTGATAGGCTTTTTCATTCCAAAGTCAAGATTGGCAATGGAGAATTTGTGGAAGTCAAGGGAAGAGGTAAAGTTGTTGTCCCAACTCCATCAGGTACTAAATATATTTCAAATGTCCTTTATGTACCCGAAATCAATCAAAGTTTGCTAAGTGTGGGTCAAATGCTAGAAAAGAACTACTCCTTGCATTTTCAAAACATGTCTTGCATTGTAGTAGATAATCTAGGAAATGAGTTGATGAATGTGAGAATGCTAGGGAAAAGTTTTCCAATTGAATGGAAAAACTCAGCTTCACAAGCATTGTTTGCAAAATTTATTGAAAATAAAGTTTGGCACAAAAGACTTGGGCATTTTCATTATACAGGCCTTAAGGAAATGAGGAGGAGAGAGCTTGTTCAAAGCATGCCCGAAATTGAGGAGAAAGAAGGGGTGTGCCAAGTCTGCCAACTCGGGAAACTCAGTAGACAACCATTTCCAACAAATCAATCCTAGAGAGCTACTGAAAAGCTTCAGCTTATACACACAGATGTGTGTGGTCCCATGCAGGTGCCTTCTCTGAATGGCAGCAGGCACTACAAGAAAAAGTACTTTTTGCAACCATTTTTTTTTTTTTTTGCAATTAGGAAAAAATAGTTGCAGATACCCCACATTTAGTAACTAAATTTTAATTAGTCGGCCAAAGGGAATAAAATTTTAGGGCAAATTTATTCCCGCCTTTAGCGTCTATAATTAATATTTTGCGTCTAATGTGATTTGTTGCCCAAAATATCACATCAGCGACTAATTTATTTAGTTGCCAATTCTTAGGCGAACACAATTGGTAACTACAACAAGGGATTCTGCAACTAAAATTATGGTTACATAAAATAATTATTTACAACTACTGAATAGTTGCTAAATTAGATGCAAATATTAATTAATTAATTTGTAACTATTTTTATTAGTTACAAAATAATACAATTACCGAAATATCCAAGCTTTTGACAATAATTACAAAGGGTCCAGGGTACATTTGGCAACTAATTATTTTGTGCATATTACAACTAGTTGCAAAAACTCATGTATAGCAACTAAAATGTATTTAGTCGGTAAAAGTTGAATTTTTTTGAACCCAAATTTCCCAGTAAAATGAAAAAATATTATTTTAATTTGTGACTAAAATTACTATTACATAACTAATTAGTTAGTTGAAAATTATCTTCTTTTGACAATTAAGATTTTAGTTGCCAAATGTATGATAAATTTGGATGGACGCCCCATGTTCCCGCTTGAAATAAATTAAAATTTTGGTGTCATTATTATAGGTAACCTCTCGTTGTTGACTTAGAGGTATTATTGACATCTTAGACTTTAATTTCCTTATTATGGATTTGGGATTCTCTGCAACTCTTAACCCAAAACTGAGAAAAAAACAATTGTTTTCTTTTGCTTTTAAAAACACTTCATTTCATATTTTGGCCACTGCTTGCCTGCCTGCTCTCAAAACTCAAAAGCCAGCCCTCTCATATTAGGGTTTCTGCTTGTTAAAAAGAGAAGCCTTGGGAAAAGTGGCACTGTTATTTTCAACAAACGGCTTTCTCTTCTCTCCTTAGATCTACGCCCACCGTTTCTATTTCACGCGCCGCCAACTTCTCTTCTTCCTCCTCCGATCGTCTCAAGGTCTGATTGCCATCCTCTGTTTTTGCCTTCGTTTTTTAGAAGCTCTGTTTGGTTGTTGTTGACTGAACTGAGCTTGGAATCTCAGTAGCCAAGAGTATTCAACCCATCAAAGCCATTGCTACAGAGTTGCCATCCATAGTTCAAAGTAAGAATAAAAGGATTTCATTTAGTGATTCATAATCTTGGAAACTAGTTTAATAGTGTGCTGATCTGTTTTGTTTTGTTAGAAACACGAAGCAATGGGAGCACAAAGATTGGAATCAATGGTATGTTTTACTGTGATTGGAACTATTCTTTGTTTTGCTTACTCTGATTGGAACTATTCTGTCCCATGCCACCCACGTTTCTCTTGAACCGAGCTAAAGATTGTTATGGAAAATGCGAGTATTTGAGTGACGCATGGGAGTTGTTTGATGAAATGCCTGAGAGAGATGGTGGGTCTTGGAATGCAATGCTTAGCGTGTATATATACGCAACATGGGTTTGCGGAGAAAGCGTTGGTATTGTTTGTAGGTATGAATAAGGCAGGGATTTTAGCGAATGAGATTAGTTTTGCTAGCGTTTTGCGGTCTTGTGGTGGGGAATTGGAGCTTGGTCTTGCGTGGCAGGTTCATGGAGTGATTGTGAAACGTGGGTTTTGTGGGAATGTGATTCTGGAATGCTCGCTTGTGGATGTGTATGGGAAGTGTATGGTTGTGAGTGAAGTGAGGCGAATATTTGATGAGATAGAGAATAAGAATGCTGTTTCTTGGAATGTGATTGGTAGGAGATATCTTGAGGCAGGGGATGAGAATGAGGCTATTTTCATGTTTTTTAAAATGATTAGGGAAAATATTAGGCCCTTGAATTTTACTTTTGTTAATGCTCTAATTGCTTGTTCGGTTTTGTCCAAGTTAAAAGAGAGGATGCAGATTCATGCGGTTTTTATTAAGAATGATTTGGAAGGGGATGAGGTGGTTTTGGGTTCCCTTATTAATATGTATGTTAAGTGTGGGAAATTAGAGGATGCTCATAGGATATTTACCAACCGGGAAAGAGGGATTTGATTTCTTGGACTTCTATTATGTCGGGATATCCAACAAGTGGGAGAATTAGAGAGGCAAGGGAGCTTTTTAATGAGATGCCTGAACGGAGTGTGGTCTCTTGGAATGCAATGCTGGCAGGGTATACTCGTGCCCTTCAATGGGAAGAGGCTTTGGATTTTGTTTTTGTTATGCAAAAAAACAACTAAATACATTGACTATGTCACTGTTGAGTTGCTTCTAAATGTTTTATTTAAATGTGTGATTGATTACAATTACAATAACAAAACAAAACGGCAATGAAAACTTCCAGTTTATGCTAGGGTTAATTGCTATAATGGTTTCCTGAAAATGGGTTTATGGTTTATAATTTTGTTGTGATCATTTTAGAATCAAGTCTTGGATAAGAGTGGAATATGAAAGGATTGGCAGACCATTGATTTTAGATTATATACAGCCTTAGTGGAGGAGGATTTTATGTTTGTAATTTGATCTTCTGCGTTATCTGGTCTGATTTGTATATTATAGGTTTGTTGTCTTGTATTAACTAGTTCATTTATCTTTAAGTACCTTTGGCTGAGTTTTGAGAAATGCATATACAAGGAAACTGAATCGATTTATTTATGCCCGTTTTGTGTGTTGTTTTATAATTTTGTTGTTACATTCAGTGTATACTGATCAGTTCTTTTATGGGTGTCTATTTTATTCTTTTAATGACTACAAATTTGAAAATGAAATGTTTTCTTTGTAACGATCGCTTCTGCTTTCTGGTTTAACTGTAGGTTTTTGGACTCATTCACGATCTTGTGGCTGCGGACTTAGTTATAATTTATTCAAGTCTTTAATCCTTCAGCTTTGTAGAACTATTTATTTCTGAATTGTTTGTCACATACTTTGGAGCACTACATGAGTGTTCAGCCACTAATAAATTAGTCATGAAAACTTATTGGATTCCAAATTCAGCATCTAAAATGACTATAATTAATTACTAAATTTTGGTCACCAAAAGATATATTCGATCATTAATAAAATAGTCTCGAAAACCGTTTGGATTCTACATTTAGCATCTAAAAGTATTATAATTAACCACTAAATTTTGGTCACCAAAAGATATATTCGTTGACTAATAAAGTAGTTACGAAAATCTTTTATGAAATTACCCTTACACCTTTGGCGTATAATTTTTGTGGGATTCACGACAAATTATTAGACACTAAAACGTACATTTTGCAACTAATTGATTAGTCGCTATACAATTTTACCAAATTACCCTTGAACTTTTAGCGTCTAAGTTGGGGGACTAATTTGACCAGCATTTAGTGACTATTTTGCTGGTCGCGAAAAAAAAAAAACTTTTCGCGTCTAAACCAAAATTTAGATGCACTATGAATCTGCGACCAGCCTACTGCAACTAAGGGGCGACTACCAAATTTAGACGCTAAAAATGTCTTAGCGTCTAAATGTGACTTTCTGCGTATAATTTTGCTAGACGCAGAATGCCAGTTTTCTTGTAGTGAGGTATTTTATGCTATTTATAGACGATTTCACCAAGCTGTGCTGGGTTTACTTCCTGAAACAAAAAGGTGAGGTGGCTGCAATGTTTAAGGGGTTTAAGCAAATGGTGGAGAATGAAACTAGTTTGAGTTTGAAAACCATCCAAAGTGATAATGGTTCAGAGTATACCTCAAATCAGTTTCAAGAACTTTGTGTAGGGTCTAGAATAAAGCACCAGTTGAGCACTCCTTATACACCACAGTAAAATGGTGTGAGTGAAAGAAAAAACAAAATCATAATGGAAATGGCAAGGTGCATGCTGTTTGAGAAAAAACTTCCAAAATTTTTCTGAGTTGAAGCTGTAAATACAGCAGTCTATGTACTCAACAAGCTACCAACTAAAGCCCTTGATAACAAAACACCATTTGAGGCTTGGTATGGAGAAAAGCCAAGCATCAACCACCTTAAAGTATTTGGAAGTAATTGTTATGCTCATATTCCAGCCAGCAAGAAGAGTAAGCTGGATGAGAAAGCTGAAACTGGAATTTCTGTTGGATACAACAGCCTGTCCAAAGCATATAGGATTTATAATCCTAAGACCAAAAAATTCCTGGTTAACCGAAATGTAAAAGTAAATGAAGAAGGCTGTGGAACTGGGACAGTAACGAAATTGAGATGAGTAATGGACTAGAACAAGGAATAGACTTAGCAACTAATCAGGATGCTTCAGATTTCAGTTCTGATTCTTAAGCGATTCTCCAGTCAAGGGAACTAGAACTTTGGCTAAAATTTATGACAGATGCAACTTGGTTTTGATGGAACCAAATGGTTATGTTGAAGTAGCCAGAGTTAAAGAGTGGAGGACAGCAATGGAAGAAGAACTTGACATGATTGAGAAGAATGCAACCTCGGAAGTGGTAAACAAACCTGCTGGAAGAAAAGTCATTCAAGTGAAGTGGATTTATAAGAAGAAACTGAATCCAGATGGTTCAGTTAACAGGTACAAAGCAAGGCTTGTAGTGAAGGGATATGCATAGCAGTTTGGGGTGGATTTCTCTGACAATTTTACACCCGTTGCAAGGCATGACACCATCAGAATTCTTCTTGCAATTGCAGCCCATTTCAAGTGGAAAGTCTTCCAAATGGATGTGAAGTTTGCTTTCCTAAATGGGTGGCTTAAGAAATATTTGTGGAGCAACCTGAAGGGTATACGGTTGAAGGGCAAGAAGATAAGGTGTATCTCCTTAGGAAGGCTCTTTATGGCCTAAAACAGGCCCCTAAGGCCTGGTACAGCAGAATTAATGAGTTCTTGATAAGTTTGGGGTTTGAAAGAAGTCCAAATGAGCACACCCTATATGTTAAAGAGGTTGATGATGAAAGGATATTTGTATCCTTGTATGTTGATGATCTCCTGGTGACAGGAACTAATTCTACACGGCTGCAAGATTTCAAAAATGAGCTGCATAAGGAATTTGAGATGACCGATTTAGGGGAGATGAGTTTCTCTTTGGGAATGGAAGTGTGGTAGTCTCCTTATGGCATATTTATCTCCCAAGAAAGGTATGCTAATGAACTACTCAAAAAATTTGCAATGGAGAATTGCAAACCTATCAACACACCTTTGATGCAAAATTTGAAGTTGTACAAAAATGATGGAGCTACTAAGGTTGAAGAAACTAAGTACCGAAGCATAGTTGGGTGTTTGTTGTACTTGACTGCAACAAGGCCGGACATTATGTATGCAGCAAGCTTACTCTCTAGGTTCATGAATGAACCAAGTGAGCTGCATTTGCAAGTAGCTAAAAGAGTCCTCCGGTATATTAGAGGATGTCCAGACTTGGGAATTTGGTTCAGGGAAGTTGAAAATCTTAGCCTACATGGTTTCACCGACAGTGATTGGGAAGGCTCCTTGGATGATATGAAAAGTACCTCTGGATATGTTTTTTTCTTGAATGCAGGTGCCATAAGCTGGAATTCAAAAAAGCAAGAAGTTGTAGCACAGTCAACTGCAGAAGCTGAATATGTTGTTGCTGTTGCTGCAATCAACCATTGGTTTGGTTGAGAAAAATTTTGAAGGACCTAAGGCTGGAACAAACGCAAGGAAATATGATGTATTGTGACAATCAATCGGCAATTGCCATGTCCAAGAATCCAGTACTCCAAGGTCGCACAAAGCATATCAGAATCAAATATCATGCAGTGAGAGAGGCAGAGGAAAATGGTGAGGTAAAGCTGATTCATTGTAAGGGAGAAGAGCAAGTGGCTGACATAATAACCAAATCCTTAGGCAGATCCAAGTTTGAAGAATTAAGATTCAGACTTGGAGTCTCCAGCAAAAATATCAAGGAGGAGTGTTGAAGTAAATGATATTTTCCTGGAAACCATTTTTGCATGTTTAGTTTGAAAGTTTGGTGCCAAATTTGAACTAAAAAGGGGTTGTCTGTCAAGTGCAGTTTTTGTATTTTGGAAATGTATGTGAGTTGTTTAGGTGAAGACAGCCGGTGATTATGGCCACCATATCTTAATGAAATTTGTGTGTGTTAAGAGTAGTTTAGATTGTATTATATTTAAAGATTATTCACACTAACAAGTTGTTGTAACAGTGATGAATTAGGTCCATATATCTCTCTGTTTATGAATGAAAAATATAGCCTTTTTGAAATCAGTTTTCACTCTCATTGTTTAGCTCTCTCTCATGCACGAAAATCCTTCTTTCTCTTAGCAAATTGAACTCTGAAAAACTAACAAAAGCAACTGCTGTAAAGAAAAAGTGAGGAGCAAGAAAGAAGAAACATACCTTCTTTTTAACCAGAGGATTTTCAGCTCCCACAATTTGCAGTTTAAGAAATGAAGTGCTGTACTCATCAAATGTGTCATTCATGTCATAGGATATGTCTTTGACCTTATTTAACCAATCTCTCACTTTCTGTTCCTTCATTTCTCGTGCCTGATAGCATCCGGAAAAACAACTAGAATGTCTTTAAAGTTTTTGGCAATATTTTCTACTTGTTTGCTGACACCTGCTGCACGCAACACCTCTCTGTGTGTGTCTTGAACAAAGATTAATGAAGAAAATCGCTTCCAGACATAGGGAGCGATTTCAGAAGCCATAATAAAAGGTGATAATTGACTGAAGAAAATGGAGAAATATTGAGTTATCAGATGTGTTGATGCAGTGATACCTTGCTGGAAATGCATTAACATTGCAGGTTTCAGTTGGAATTGTTTTTGGAACCTGTTGAAGTTAGTTTGCTGCAGTGGTCCCCGTGCATGGCTGTAACATTTTGGTGTATTGTAGTTGAATGGCTTAAGTGTAATAAAGTCAGTATTATGGTGTGTTTTGTGTATGAAATATTAATTGTTAAGTTTTAAATTTAAATTTGTAAATGTCTGTTGTAGTTGTTGAAAACAGTAGATAGTTGTTAAGCTGATGTATATAGTGACCCAGCTGAATGAAAAACTAAGACTTTTTGCATACATGTTTTGAGTACTCTTTTATCTTTCTTTTGCATTCTCCGGCCAAGAACCATCAAGATGGATCGTGTTTATGCTGTGAAAACTCTACTCATCCTTCTCTCTTTTTATACTGCATGGCATGGAAAGCCATAGAATATTTCATCTAATGGGGAAAATGAAGTCTTGCTCCATGGTTTAGGCATATAGCTTTCCCCATCTATTAACTAATCGTCAAAATCATTCCTCTCTGAATATGGCCTTTAATTTCCTAA
The DNA here is from genome assembly GCA_026229545.1 of Pistacia atlantica. NCBI lineage: Eukaryota > Viridiplantae > Streptophyta > Magnoliopsida > Sapindales > Anacardiaceae > Pistacia > Pistacia atlantica. Next base: position 16,760,986 of record CM047910.1, read on the forward strand.
AACAAGAATATGATGCAAGAGGGGAAAGCAAGTAAACGAAACAAAAAGAAAAGCAGATTCCCAGTAGCAAAAGCAAAAGCAAAATCTAAGGCAGCGATCTGATTAATTTCTGGCTTGATATAATTTTTTATCCGAACAAATATAAGAATTAATTCTAAGCAAAAGTAAAATTTGGTGATTTACACTTATAATTTCTAATGAGTTTTTATACCAAAATAATTAATTATTTCTATTTTGATACGACTTCTAAGACGAATTGCTTCAAGTCTAAATACGTAATTGTAATAATGAGTTTCACTAAATCATGTTCCAGTATTGGATTGGGTAAATACAAGAAGTCGAATATTAAGGGTGTTTTAAACAAAAATGAAAGAAAGAAAGAAATCTCGACAGAATTTATGTTTCACTAAGTTATTCTTTTTTTTCTTTTAATTTGCAGATTGAATTTACTTGGATTACTAGCTAATACTGAAAATTTATGATTCTGTTACTATCATTGATCACCATAAAAACTGCTCGAGGCCAAAGCAATGAAGGAACAACTGATATTGATGAATGGAAGAAAGTTAATTCATGTTCTTGAAACAGAAAGTAAGTTTTGTTGATGAAAATAATACTCAATCAAGTTTGTCATTGAATTGCCCGGTGCGGTTTCTCGTATTAATAATTCAAAAAAAAATTAAAATTAAAATAATAAGCAATTTTCCCGTTAATATACACCTTCATTACTGAACATGATTGCTGATTATGATTTTGGCATACTGTTTATATAAACAATAACATTAATTGTTATTGACTGAGATTTTACACCTGCCACATGATAGTTTTTCGCAGGCTTCAGTTTACTTTTACTGGCCTAAATGGATGAGCGTCAAGTTAAATTGGGAAGCTATTATGATATTGGAAGCTGACCACTCCATGTATATATATATATATATATATATATATATATATATATATTCCTTTCATCTATCGCAGAATTAATCTGATCGATAGTTAAAAGATTAAATGCAAATATGATGTGTGTATCAGCTTGTGATATGTTGATGTAATGCGATTGTAGTATCATAAACTTTCTCAGTAGTAGACTTTGTTCTTTGTTAAGACATCAATGTACAAAATAGTAAAAATGATCAAACAAAATGCTCAGTGCATAACGTACAACCAAGAAGGCACAAGAAACACTTGTTACTGAATAATTCATCTAGGAATGAGGAGTCGAGCCCGTAAATGTAGTCATTCTGGATTTGATATTGATCACTTAAGCCAAAATGTGTTATAAGGAGACAAACATGAGTGAGAAGCTCTCCTCCTTTTCTAAGTGGTTGACCATCTTCTTTCCATTCGCAACGGCTTGCAGCATATGTCAACATTTCCACCCACACTTGACTTATCATCTCCCATGCTTCTTGGGTTTCCAACAATTTCAATTGCTTAGCAAGCTTACATCCATAAAATAGCACAGATTGACTTTTATCTCCTTTTATTTTTTCCATTGGAACTTTAGTTTTCACTTGGAGCAATGTCTTGCAAGCGTCAGTTTTTTGGGATATCAACATTAATTCTTCTTTGTTTGAAAAATCTCCTAGCCTCAGCACACGTATCTCTATACCTTATCTCACCAATACCTTTGGGCAACATAGATGGACATCAAATTAGAAGATACAACATGTAATCTGACAACCATTTGCTTATCTGATAGGCCTCTTCATTTCTATCAAAATTATCTGCTACGTCATGGTAACAGAGATCAGTAGCAATATGCCAAAGAAGGAGGCTATGGTCGAATTCTACATCAGTTGTACACCACTGAAAGTCTTTAAGAAAGCCCTTCTTTTCAAGTACATAATCACCTCTCCGAGCCATTACTTGCTTGCACTTTTGTATGTCTAACTCATGGTGCATAATTTGATTACCTTTCTCCCAGAGCTGCTCACAGATCGATTTCTGCAAACTAACATCAATGGTCTTCCAAGTTCTGGAGCAGTACTTCTCTAATATTTCATGGATGCCAAATAACTTCTGAACTGCTAGACATTTGGTTGGCTTCAAGCAAGCACTAATTAGGTTGTATTGTGCCATGGATCCTGACCACCTCTTAGGTTTAGTAAAAAGTGACTTATAAGGATAAGTAACAACACGAATGAGATTAGCGAGTGGATGTGTGTTCTTGATCAACCAAAGCTTTGTCCAATCAGAGAAAATAAGTAGGATGAATCCGTAAACATCAAGAACAAGAGCTCCAATTATCAACAAGTAAGTTATAATAATGTCAACTGACTGGGAGAGCATGCTTGTCAATGATGAGACAGAAATCAACTAATACACATATTGCAGAAAATAACCTGATGAACCTGAGAATTATTCCTGTCTTCGAAAAAGCTATAGTCGCCTTGGTGTAGAGCACATCGTACATGAATCCAAGCTCAGCTGCTATCAGCTTTGTTGATACAGTGATACCTTGCTGGAAATGCATCAACATTACAGCTTCAGTTGGAACTTTTTGGAGCCTGTTGAAGTTAGTTTGCTGCAGTAGGTCTAACGTGCATGGCTGCAACTTTTTGGTGTATTGTAATTAAATGGCTTAAGTGTAATTAAGTCAGTAATATGATGTATTTTGAGTATGGATTATTGGTTGTTAAAATTTAAATTCAAATTTGTATATGTCTGCTGTAGTTGTTGTAACAGTGGATAGTTGTTATGCTGCTGTATATATTGTTCAGTTTGAATGAAAGAATTAGACTTTTGTGCATACAAGTTTTGATTACTCCTTTTCTTTCCTTTGCATTCTCCGGCCTAGAACCATCAAGCTTGAAGGCGTCTTCAGGTAACTTCTTGTGAATAATATTGTAGCAATCGATTCGCTCATTAATTCCGAGAATAAGATCTGCAAAGAGATATTGGAACCTCTTGAATAGGTAATCAGCTACATACAGATAATCAACCCCAGGATCGATTACTTCTGGCTGCACAACCCTCGCTTCATCAAGTGAGTCAGGCTCCACAATGGTGGATTCAAATGCTTCCACATAATTAGCGTAATCAGGTCCAGGATTAGGATCAGAGAGCAAGGAATCTCTGAATTGCTTGGTGCTTGAAGATCTGAGAACCCAAGTCCTCTCTCCATACTTAGTAATTCCAGTAATAAAAACTGGAATGGCAAGAAATGTGAAGGCATGGTTGCTCCAAGACCTGAAGAAGACATAAAACGCTACATCAACTTGGACAAGCAGCCCAAGAAAATGTCTTAACCACAAGTTATTGTCTTCCATAGAGTAAGCGGTTATAGTATCTGGGCCACCAAGGTGTAGAAGAAGGAACGGTGCCCAAAATGCTTGTAGCAGGTTGTTTGATTTTGAATAATTATTTATAAAATCTCCACTGTTTTTGGCAAGGATGCCTAGGGCAACAGTTGCTACCCAATATGCTGACATATATGCTAGCCAAACTAGGATCTGTATCCAGATTCTTGTAACATATTTTCGTCGTGAACCAAATATGATGAGAATGTACTGTAAAAAAAGGCTACTTAAAATCAACACTCGGATTTCCCATCCATTCCAAAGTTTATTGAATTCGTCGAAAGATGCTGCATTTTGAGCTCCTATATATATTTTCCTGAAAAATTAAAACGAGCAACTCAAATTAAAATGTAGAAAATATGTATATATATTTACACACACTGGTGTTATGGAGAGAATATAATATTGATTTTCTACCAATTTAAATGGAAAAATCTATTTTGAAGTACGTACTTGGACAAGTACATGCATGTACGTATTTGAATAAAACTAGACGCACTAAAGGTAATTTTATGATAGATGTAGGAATGTTGTCGTAATAAAATACGGCTGGCTTACCAGAAAAAATAAATGCACCCAATTAAAGAAGTTCCAATTCAAATGCAGGTGGATTAATTGGGCTGTCTCTGATATTGTTGCCTGAACCACTAAGTGTCGCAACTCAAATTTTGAGGTCTGAGTTTGGAGCTAGACTCTTTAATAATAGAAAAGCAAGTGTTGAAGCTGAAGTGATAGCTAGACTCGTTTTGTTTTGCAGCCAGGGGACTGCAATGATAGCTTCCAAACTTAACTTGTCAATGTGCTCATCCAGTTAGCCAAACAAAAGTAAGCTGAAGCCCGCGAAAACTGCGTCATGTAACGATACAGAATCTATCTTAGTAAGAATTTATGTTATTGACATAGAAACAATATAACATGTTCAAAATCATAATTAGCAATCATGTTCAGGAATAGAAGTGTATATTTATTAAGGAATAAATCATCCTTATTTTCTTTCCTTATTATCATGATTATTATGATATTGTTTTTCCTGATCCTCATGATTATTATGATATTGTATTTCCTTGTCCAGATTATGTTGAACCTATATATTTTACATTTTTCTCAATATTGAATATACAAGTAATTATACAATTCTACATGGTATCAGAGCAGTAATTACTCTTGTGTCCTAAAACTCTAAAAGCTGACAGTTTCCACCCTGCATATAGGGTTTTATCTTTTTCTTCTTGTAGCCGCCTCCCTTCAACTTTGTGATCTTACAAAGTCACCCCTGTAATTTTTTTTTCCTTATCACAACTGTTCAACTTCCTCGGCCCCAGCGACGGTTTTTCTTCCAATGGCCACTCTTTCTTCTTCTCCGGTCATCTTCTAATCAACGCCTACCACTGTCCACTTGTCTCCATGTCTTCTCTGGTGACTTTTTGTCTTAATGGCGTCGCTTGCTCTTCTCCACTGCCACAATCTGCATTTCTCTGGCAACTTTTTGTATTCTCCAATCGACTTCTTGGTTTGCTTTCTTGGATTGTCTTTTCATGGCTGATTCGTCATCTTCAGCTACTGCCATGACCCCCACCACTTCCGACGTCCTTTTCCTGGTCCAATTTGCATCCTTAGTTGTTCAACCAACGATCTCCCTGCCATCCTCCTCCCTCTCCATAGGCGGTTTCCTTTACCCACTACCACCACCTTTCACCTCCTCCATGACACACTAGCAGGCTCTTCTTACTTAGGTGCTCACTTCCATGATCGGATTGTCTCACTCGTCGACACTTGTTTCACCCCAACTCTAGCCTCTATTGTTGTCACCCTTGCCTACCATAGTCAATATTGGAAGCTACTTTTCTTCTCTCATGGGGTGATATGTATCACACCTGGAAGTCCCAATTTCTTGATGTCCTTGGCTATCCACGACCTAAAACATGTCATCGTCGGTGAGGCCTGTCCTCTCCCCCCCCCCTCCAAACACCTTTCCTCTCCGATGGCACTACAAGCCCAGCTCATTCCTATTGGTTACAGACCGACAGATTGGTTCTGACATGGATCAAATCTACCGTTTCACCCTCTATTGTCGAGAATCTTTTATTGCCATGTACCACTGCTGCTGAAGCCTGGACCATACTTGACCATCGCCTGAATCCTCTTTCTGGGGTTCATCTTCGATCTATTCGTGATCGACTGTGCAATCTCCAAAATGTCACTAACCAATCAATGACTGATTATCTTATTGCTGCTAAATCTATGTTTGATTCTTTTTCTGCAACAAGTTTTCCAATTTCGGAATCTAACTTTGTGGAATATATTGTTGATGGCCTTGGTCCAAAATACCAAGGTTTCATCACCATTCTCCATATTCGGCCTTCCACTACCTTTGATGAATTGTTTGATCTTCTAGTTCAGGAAGAGCGACTTCAATAGAAAAACTCAAGTTTGTCCACTCAGGTTGTGACCATGGCTGTTAGCCGCACTTCCTCACATTCATCTAGGTCCTCTGGCTCTTGTTCTAACAGCACAACTATCGTTCCCGCAATTGGGGCAATCGCGGGCTAGGTCGTGGTGGTCAAAATAATCAGCCACGCCAACCGCCTCCGCCTTCTTTCTAGCCTCCTCTGCTACCTACTCTAGCTGGTGTTCTTCCATAGGGTGCTTGTCAGATTTGCAACAAACATGGGCATTCCGCTCATGTTTGTCCCCAGCATGGAAACTTTGCATATTCTACAAAGATTGTGTAAGTAAATCGATGGGTAGAAGCAACGGAAAATAAAATTATTTCTCATCGATTACTCTGATTAACCCAAGATCAGGGTCTGATATGTATATATTTTACATGCTTAAATTGAAAAAGAACAAAGATAACATCAATCCAGACAATGATCAAAGATTTTACACACGTTTGGAGGCTCCTTCAAATGTCTTTTGATTTACTTCCCTACCGATTCAATGTAGAACTAAACGAATGTGATTCACACGAAGAAAATCTAAAGAACCAAAGAGGGACTTGCTAGATCCACAAATTGGCTTCAAGAATCAAGTTTGAATAAAATGAAATCTTTGATTCAAAAACAAATGGGGGAACATGAGTGAAGGGTGAAAAGGGGGCTGCCTTTTTCTCTCTTTTGATTGAATGAATAATTGTAATTTATTTAACACAACTTGCACTTATAGTGCGAGTTGTTGAAACCCTATTCCGTTAAGGAATACACATGGGTTCCAACTCTAATCCACCCTTGTATCCAAACACCCTTCTTAAAGTATTTTATTTTAATTAATTATTATTGTAATTAAAATCAATTAATATATTTATAAAATATATTAACATTTAATTGATAATAATAATTCATTTAAATATATGTGTACATATATTTAAATATAATCTCACTAATTAAATATAGGCAAAAACCTCAGCAAATTTAATTGTACTGTGAGATTACCAAAATACCCTTTTGTCCAAAAAAACGAAAATACCCCTTGCACAAAATGTTTCTTAAATTATCTTCTAAGTGCGTGACCCGTAGGCTCCTCATCATACCGGCAATGAGTAGTATCGCGATTAACACCAATTAATCGTCTCACTACACACAGACCAAGATTGGCCCCTAGCAAGGCATCATGGCCACTCGATAGATTCAGATTTAGCGAAATAGCTACCTATCAATGATATGGTTACCGTGCAATCAAATCCTTTTATCATCTGTTATCTCATCGAGATTGAGGTACATAAATAGTATCAACCTCAGTTATTCTCGATGTGTTTGTATTCAGTTACTAGACCAATGACCGGAATAATGAATTGGATTGGGCAACAACTCAATCCCATGTAGCCACAAATTTAGTGTTATTGTCATTTACTAAATTGCGCAGTGAGATAACTTGTCCCGTACTCAGGAGTGATGAATTCTCTATCGATCCACCATAGTCTTGATACACTCCTCGATGCATCCAATTATTATCGTATTGATAGCTATAAATAAAACTACATTAGGCTAGTGTCAAACTACATCAATCGGTGCATAAGGTGCTCTGATGATCTCAAGTTTAAGGATCACATACACCACCATTCATTAGAGGATTTGTTCCATAGACACTAGGGTTACAATCTATATGGAATCCTCCAGTGGGTCAGTCTAGTGAACTTGCCTACTGCAAGCACCCTTGTGTTGCACCAAGTCGTTAGCAAACAACCTTAATAAGTGAGATCAGTCACTGCCTTTCAGCAGGGTTATTCAACACTATGATAGCCTTACCGTACTACCTGTGACCTTAGTCAAAATAATACTAAGGCTACAGACATTTCTAGATGGCCACCATATGTGATTTTAGGGTTCTCACTATCAAGATTTGAAACACTTGATATTCTAATTATGGTTCTACCATTCTAAAGACATATGTCAATACATATCAATATGATTTACACGATATACAATAAAATTTCTTTTATTGATCAATGAATATTATTACAAATAGTCAATTCTACAATAATTGATTGGCTCTACGGCACCTACTCGAATAGGCTGTTGCTACGCCTTTTGCTATTATGTCTATGTGTGAACCCTTCGACTCCAATTGGGTTCTTGATTCTGGAGCCGCACATCACATGACACCTAATGCTACTACCATGTCCTCTCCTCAGCCTCATAATGGTACATCTTCCGTTCTAGTTGGGAATAGTCAGTCCTTACCTATTACTCATAAGGGTGATGTATGTTTGTCCAAGTCTCATAATTCTAGAATTATTTTGTCTGATGTTTTGTGTGTTCCATCTCTTCATAAGAATTTATTGTCTATTCATAAACTTACATTAGATACTAATTCAATTTGTATTCTTGATTCATCTGGCTTTGTTATTAAGGCAAAACGGACAGGTCAGACTCTTTTCTCTGGTCACAACAATAATATGTTATAACAATTATCGTCCTCTGTTGTCATCGCCCTTCATCCATTTATGTCTCGTCTGATGTTTGGCATCGTTGTCTTGGACGCCCTTCCCCTTGTTGTGCTTAAGACTGTGCTTGCCTCTATGTCCAGTCAAGTTCAAGATCTCTCTGCCAAATGTCCAGTATGTCCTCTTGGTTAAGGCTATTATCTTCCCTTTACCCAATGGACATACATGGCTCAATCTCCTCTCAAGCTTCTTCATCTTGATGTGTAGGGTCTTGCTCTTGTCATGTCATTGTCTTTTTTTAAATACTACTTGTCTGTTGTTGACAATTTTAGTCAATTTACTTGGTTTTTTCCTATGACTAAAAAATCTGATTTTACCGAGATTTTTCGTAAATTTCAATTAACGGTTGAGAACCTACTCTCATGTTCTATTAAAATTATGCGTTTTGATGGTGGTGGTGAGTTTGATAACAAACTGTTTCATTTACTTCTTGAGTCCTATGGTATTACTCATCCACTGTCAGGTCCTTACTCTCCTACTCAAAATGGTATCATTGAGCGGAAACATCATGACATAGTGGAAAAAGGAAGTTGCTTTTATCACAAGTTGCCTACACCAGTGCTTAAGCATCACTGTCCTTTTGAAGTTCTCTTTCAGCAATCTCCTGACTATAGCTTCCTACGAACTCTTGGCTGCACTTGTTATCCACTGCTTACCTCGACTACTACTCACAAACTAGCCCACGCTCTACTCTTTGCATTTTTTGGGGGTATGACTTGTCATATCGTGGGTACCAATGCCTCTATATTCCTATTAGTCGTGTATATATTTCTCGATATGTGGTGTCTCATGAGACAACATTTCCTAGTTATGTCACTGCTACCATTTCAATGCCATTTCATTCGGATTTTTTACCTTTGTCTGTTCCATCCATAATGCTCCAGCATTTTGATCTCTTAATTCTAGGCTTGCCTCTCCATCTGCACCAACTAGGCCACCATCCTCTACCACTGCAGATCAATCTTTTGATTCGATTCCATCCGACTCCATTGGTCTTCCTCAATCCTCATCAGCTAGTACTCATTCTTCTTCCATCGAAGATTCCCAATCATCTCTCTTGACACCTATAGATTCTATGCCTCCTTGTTCTGCAACACCACCACCACTAATCCATCAGAGGTACCATAGTCTTTATGATATTATGGCCTTTTCACCTCATGTGCTTCTGCATGCTCTTATTGTAGAGACATTGGATCCTATGTTGCATGAGCCAACATCCTTCAAGCAAGCACAATATGTCTCTCATTGGCACCAAGCAATGTGTGAAGAGTATAATGCCCTTCTATAGAATAATACTTGGGTCTTGTTCCACCTAATCCTCATCAGAATATTATTGGTTGTCGTTCGATGTACAAAGTTTAACGTCGAGTTGATGGGTTTGTTGAATGATACAAGACTCGTCTAGTTGCGAAGTGTTTTCACCAGTAGCCTAGTGTGGATTTTGGTGATACTTTCAATCTCGTTGTTAAGCCCGTCACTATACGCACTATTCTTGCTCTTGCCATAATGGATGGTTGGTCACTTCTTCAACTTGATGTCAAGAACACATTTCTCCAGGGTTATCTAACTAAAGAAGTATTAATGGAGCAACCTCCCATTTTCATTGATTCACAGCAACTGTCTCATGTATGTCGACTCATTAAAGCTATCTATGGTCTTAAGTAGGCTCCTCGTGCCATCATCTATACTCCTTTTTTTATTGATCCCGGATTTACCAATAGTTGCTCTAACTTCTCTCTCTTCATCCACCACACATCTAGATCTATTGCAATTTTTCTTGTCTATGTGGATGATCTGGTTGTCACTAGTTCAAACCCCTCTACTATCACAGATTGTGTTTCTTCGTTATACCCTGCATTTGCATGCCGAGACTTGGGCTTCCTTGGCATGGAAGTTGTTCAGGATAATAATATGATGTATCTGTCTCAGTGACGTTATGTGGTGGACTTACTTTGACGCTTCCAACTTGATTCTTGTGCTCAATGTGCTACACCCTTTGGCTCTTCCAAAGCATCCTAGTCCTTGGATGATGACCATTTTTCGGATATGACTCTTTATCTTAGTATGGTTGGTGGTCTTCAATATCTCACACTTACTAGGGCAAACATTGCCTTTGTTGTGAATCAGGTTGCTCAACAACTATTTGCTCCCACTCAATGTGATATGCATTTTGTCAAGTGAATTTTTTGGTATCTTAAGGGCACACTATTTCGTGGTCTCACTTTTCATTATGACCTTAGCCTTCATCTTCTTGCATACTCTGATGTTGATTGGGCTGCTGATGTAGCTATTTGTTGTTCTATCTCTAGTGGTCATGTTTTTCTTGGTCGCAATTTGATATCTTGGACTGCTAAGAAGCAATCTAATGTGTCTCGCTCCAGTGCTGAATCTAAGTATCATGCTCTTGCCCATATTACTACTGATGTTCGGTGGTCCATATTACTACTGATGTTCGATGGTTTTGTTATTTATTGCGTGAGCTAGGCATTCCCTTGTATTCTTCTCCCTTGCATCTCTATGACAATCAATCTGCTCTACATATGGCTGTTAATTCTGTCTTTCATGCTTGCACTCAGCATATCGATATCGACTTGCACTTCATTTGTGAGTTGGTTTCTCGTGGAGCTCTTCATCTTCGTCATGTCCCTAGGGGTGGAAAAAATCGGTTAACCAAACCGATTTACCCTAAACTTGAACTGAACCAGTTTTCGGTTTTTAAAAAAAATTGAATCGAAACCGGTCCAGTTTTCTTTGTAAATTGGTTTCTAACCAAACCAAAAATTCGGTCTAGTTAACTCTAATGGGTTGGATAATTCAACCAAATTCAATCAAACCCACCATTTTGGCCCAAATTTTTTTTTTTTTTTTTTTAAACAAGTTTATTCAAATGGGCCACCTGCTGTAGTGCTATTGTTGTGTGTTCTCAAGTGAAGATTCACAGAGGGCAAGTGACGATGGTCGACAGTGACTAGAACGTTGATATATGGCAATTGTACCTGAAATGAATTGAAAATTGGTTTAGGTTTTTAGCAAAAGAGACAGGGTTTCAGAGAGAAACGAGAATAAATCAAGAGTAGTATTGTTGTAGTGCTGCTATGTGTATCACTATGTTGTCAAGCGAAGGTTCACACCTCACGGAGGTTGAGCAACAAGGGTGGACGGTGAGTGGAAAGATGGCGACAACAACTAGCAGTGAACTAAGATGAAAATGGGAGAAGGCTAGACAATGTTAAGTGAAGGTTTAATGGTTCACAGAGGTTGAGCGATGACGGTTGATGGTGACTGGAAAGATGGGCGACGGCAGGTTCCAACTGGTAGTGAGTTGAAAATGGAATTGTTTGACAACAGCGCAAAAGAAGTTTTCTGAAAAGTGCCACTGGAATGGAAAATGCACATTAGTGAAGACTTACGGATAAATTTTTTTAAAATTGAAAAATATATAATTATTTTTTTATTCATTAAACTGTTTAAAAATCCGGTTCTAGTTCCGGTTAAACGTTTTGGTTATTTCAAAAAACCAAAACCGAACCGAAATTGAAAAAAAAAAAACCAAAATTTTGGTCCAGTTTTCAGTTTTTTTTTTTCCACCCCTACATGTCCTCATTGCCTTTCAGCTTGCGGATATATTCACCAAAGGCCTATCTCATGAGTGATTTCAGTCACTTTGTCTTCAATTGCAGCTCTGATATCTACTGCTTCAATTGTGGGGGAGTATTAAGGAATAAAATCATTCTTATTTTCTTTCCTTATTATCATGATTATTATGATATTGTCTTTCCTTATGTTCATGATTAATTTCATTATTAGGATGATTGTATTTCCTTGTACAGATTATGTTGAACCTATATATTATACACTTTTCTCAATATTGAATATATAAGTAATTATATGATTCTACAAAATTCCCAGGACAATCGCCTAGTATTTTTTTTTCCCCTTGAAGTATAAATATGAGGAACCATGCCGAGCAATTTAATGACAAATCAGACATTGATTGTAAACTTGTTTCATTAACCACATTTACTTTCTGTTTCAATATATGAATTGACTTTCTGTGATTAACATGAATTAACTTTCTGCGATTGTAACAGAATCATAAATTCAAGTATTAGCTAGCATGGCTAGGAAATTCAAGATCTACCTATTAAAAGAAAAAACAGTCCTAAAGTGCTCTGATGTGCTTTAGAAACTAACCAATCTGATCCTTGGGGCATGAGATAAACCATGAGAGTCCTCTCCGGTCCTCTTCTGAGTTCTGACACTATTCTTAACTGTTGAAGGTCAATTTATCTGTTGGTGTCATTAGATACAAGATTAGAGTAAAGCGTTCCACTAAGACAAGAGATACCGTTTTTAGGTTGAAATTGAGAAAAAGAAACTTACACTTTAATGGTGCCTTAATGTTAGACAATCCTCCATAAAAAAATCTTCTGTAGATGGAATTTGATGTTTGGTATAGATTAAATAAAAGAGAATGAAATAACTTGACATGAGGCATCTTTTGATAGAGAAACGGATATATTAAGAACCTTGATTACGTGGGCTTGTGTCACACTTTAGCTTTGACATTGACTCGAAAAGAAATTCATGGCAAGTTAAACTTGTTAAATAATGAATATGTTTTTATATAAGGGGAATCGTGTGCGGCACAATCTTGCAACACACAAATAGCGGGAAGCATACTACGACACGAAGAAGAAGCTGGAACTTAAAATTTCCAAAATGCTTAATGCCTAGGCATGTTTTAAGAAATTCAATTACGTCGATTTGAGAAAACGTTTGTTTTTAGTTTAAATTGCAAATGTTAAAACTGACAATTTAAGTTATTTAATGTTATCTTGTTTAGTTATGTAAGTTGTTTAATGTTATCCCTTTACAAGTCTATAAATAAGGGAATTAACGTTGTTTCTAATGTGGAGATTATATGAAGTTTATGTTGAAGTAGAAGTTTTCTTTCTTCAGTTTACAAGCGTTAATTTTCAAGTCTAGATTTTATTTTTCACTCCTCCGATTTCCAACAATCGGTATCAGAGCGGAGTTCTCTTAAGGGATTTGTGGAAGTGTTTGCTGTTTAGATTTGTGAGGACACACTAGAGAAAGAAAGAGTAGAAGAAAGCTTGAATTGTGTAATGCCTTCATCAAGTTCTTCATTGCCACTGTTTCTCTTTTTATAGGAATTCACTACCACATTGGGTGGTGAAAATGAAAGGTTTTTTACAAGCCGTAGATTTGTGGGATGTCACTAAGACAGGAGGAGAAGAGCCAAAGGATCCAACAATTGCGCAATCACAATTGTATAAAGCAGAAAGCAAGAAAAGATCCACGACCCTATCTTACTTGCATTCTGCCATTTCACTTCAATTCATGAAGAATCATGACCTGTACTACCGCCCTAAAAAAATTGGGAAATATGGGTAGCGAGGTATCAGGTCCTAAGAGAAAACAAGGAACATGAAGATTATTACTTTGAAGGGGCAGCTTGAAAACATTAAAATGGAAGAGACAGAAAGTGTATCAAGGTATTCAGATCGGTTAGTGAAGCTTGTGAACGAAATAAAGATCCTGGGAGAAGATCTTTTTGAAGAAAGGACTGTAGAGAAAGTCCTGGTGAGTTTGCCGGAAAGAAAGTTTTTCCCGAATCGAAGAAAATTTCATCTCTTGAAGATTCAAGAGATATTAAAGCCATGATGTTGGCTGATTTGATGAGAACTCTTAAGGCACAAGGGCAGAGAAGAAAAATGAGAGATGAGAGGGTATTGAGATTCTTTACATACTAAAGCAGTGATCAACCCGAATTTCTCAAAAGAAGGAAGAAAATTGAGTTATGGTTCAAGAAAGACAAACTCCAAGAAGAAGGAGTGAAGTCAATTCTCTTGTGGTAATTGCAAGAGAAAAATCATTCAAAGGTCGAATGCTGGTATAAGGGGAATACTCCACCACCCCAGAAATGCAAATTCTATAATGGGGCCGGTCACTTTGAGAGAAATTGTTACCAAAAGTAGTCGCAACACTAGTAACAACTACAAGCTAATGTTGTTGAGAATGAAGAGTTTTTATTCTAGGCCTTGAAGAAAAGGCCCACACTCAAAGCATGTAAGAGTGTTTGGTTGAATTTGTTGTAAAACATGCTTTTAAGACTCGAGTTGAAACTTGGAGGGTGATTAAGTTTGCAGCATGATTGTCTGCAGGGATGCCAGTGAGAGGACTCTAAAGATGTCTTGAGACTCTAGTTGAAACTTGGAGGTAGATAAAGAATTGCAGCATGATTGTTTGCAATGTTGCTGGCAAGAGGACTCTAGTGATGTCTGTTAGAGTCATGAAAGTGACTCTATTTTGGTGATAAAAATACCCCATTTGTGAGTAAATTGAAGTATATTGAGACAATTAAAGAATTTATGAATTTATTCACGAAAATCGCTTCCTAATATTTTTCTTATGAATTTAACGTGTTTGGAATGATTTTGGAAAATATATGAGTTGATATTGGGTTGTGGTTTATGGATTAAGGGTGATTTTGTCTCATTTATGCTGTTTAGGGGGTAAAATGTCATGTTTTAAGGGGCTGATTTTGTGACTTTTCAATTATGCAGGGACTAAACTGATATTTTACACATTCTTGTATAAAAGAAAAGTTCAGATCGCTTGAACAGGGGAGGCTGTTCACCCAGTTTTTCGGCGACGCTTCATCTTCTCCGGCGACGCTTCGTCTTCTCCGGCGACGTTTGCCTTCCCTTCCCAACCGATCCACCATCGCCCACCGCAAACCACCACCGAGAACCACCACGCCGCGACGCTTCACCTCCCACCACCACGCCGCGACGCTTCACCTCCCACCACCGTGACTTTTCGTCTTCCAGGCGAGATTTCGCCGTTTTTCGGCGACGTTTCGGCTCCCCAGGGTCGATCCACCTTCCCCACAGTGGATCTACACTTCCCTACCCTTAGCCGCCACGAAAACCGCGGAATCCGAGATTTAGCCGCGCGACTCTTCATCTTCCAGGCCAGATCCTGCTCATTTCCGGCTTCTCACCTCCCCAGGACCTGATCTGAACTCCCCATCACGAGCTTTCCATTGGTACCTTCGGATCCCATTTCCGCCACCGTTTTCCAGGAGACCCGCCGGAAAATTAACGTTCCGGCGAACGTGACGGCTGTTCGTATTCCGGGCTGTCCGTTGGTCGTTTTTGGCCCTTCTTCGTATCATATCGCTGTCGGTTACCTCCTCTTCGCCATGATCAGCTCCGTTTCCTTGTTTGACCTCCGTCATCACCACCATGAGCGGTGAGTTCTCGGTTGTCCAGATTACGGTGTAGGCGAGATCGAGATTGACTCCGATCTCCTCATCAGCTCTCGACTAGTTGGATGAGCCCGAATGTTGGATATTTGGTTAAGTTTCTTGTATTGATTATATTTGTTTTTCGTTTCAGTTTGTTTGCGATACTTTAATATTATTCTGATGCTCGATGTGTTGAATTGATAATGTCCATTGAGAACGTTTATTGATATATAACTTTTCGCATAATTGAATGTCGGTTTGAGATTATTGAATGTTGATTATGACTTTAAATTGCTTGATACGATTGCAATCAAGTTGTAGTAGCGTTTAATGTCATCTCTACTAGGAATGCATTTATTGTGTAATTAGTTGATTGGATGATACAGGTTGATAGGTTGTACTTGTTAACGTTGTACCAACTAGTGGTGTTTAAGGGTTTAGCATTTTTCGGTTAGTCAATGATAGTCTTTAACCAATCGATCTGTAACTAAGAAGACGGGGAGACAGGATAGATTATGCCTAGATTGCCGGGAGATATTTCTATGGATTTGCCTAGCCTTGTAGGATTAGGAAATTGAAGAGCGAGGAGAGGAATTGTGAGAGTTGGTCTTGAGTCAAACCGAACCCGTAGCGACAACGCTTTTAATATTGAGTTTTAGTTAGCAATTTATTTAATGCTTTTTAATTTCCTGCAAGTAATTAGTTTCCTTAGTTTTAATCAATCATTCCACCAATTTCTCTTTCGTTAACTCAAAAATACATTAGGTCATTAGTCTTGCTCCCTGTGGATTCGATCCTGCTTACCGCTAACTATGGTACTTAGGTTTAATTTTGTGACCGTGACGACCGGTCTAACAAAATTTTGGCGCCGTTGCCGGGGAGCAACGTGCTTTTGACTTTGTCTGTGTTTGGGTTTGTAAATACTTTTAGTCCTAAAAGAAGCATGCAGTAGAACATGCTTTCAACGAATTGAAGTTGTGAGAGACTCCAATTGAAATTTGGAGAAGAAGCAACCAACACTTAAAGCATGTAAAAGTTTTTGGTTGTTTTATGCTTGCACGAGAGGAGGAGTAAGCTTGATGCAGGTTGTGATCATGCCACTTCAAAACATGCTACCAAAACGGTTCAAGGAGGAGTGTTAAATAAAAAAACATGTTTTGCTAGAAGGGAATCGTGTCACGACACAATTCTACAGCACACAAGTAGAAGGGAAGCATGCCGCGACACAAAAGAAGAAGCTGGAACTTAAAAATTCCTGAATGCTTGATGCCTAGGCACGTTTTAAGAAATTCAGTTACATCCAGATTTGAGACAACAATTTGTTTTTAGTTTAAATTGCAACTGTCAAAACTAACTATTTTAGTTATTTAATGGTATCTTGTTTAGTTATGTAAGTTGTTTTACACTCACAAACCAAGCATATTTCACCGAAGTTCTTTTACACTCATGAACTCCATAAAATCGAGAGATTGATGTCAAACAAATACACTTCAGTGATAATCTTGTAGATTTATTCACTAAGGCCTTACCAACATCAACATTTAAAAAGTTAGTGTATAGCATCAGTAAGCGGTGGCTCAATAAGTTACTAAATTAATTATGCCATCATGACGGGGAACAATGATCCAAAAGAGCATCGATTAGGGGGAGTTTTTAGAAAAGGTTTATTGTACTGGACAGATGTGCACTCTGTTTTTTTTTTTTTTGTTTTCCTTGATCAAATTTTGTCCCACTGGATTTTCCTAACAAGGTTGTTAACGAGGTACTATTCCGTACGTCCAACACCATTATACAGTTCATCATGTAATTTTGTTTCTTTGCTTAAGGTTTTTGTCCTACTGAGTTTTTCCTAAGTAAAGTCAACTATAATCGTCTGTAGGCGATGGATTTATTTGGTGGAGATCCAAGGGAAAGTGTTGTAAAGAAATATGGATCTACCACCATTTGACACCTTTCATCATACCATTGCCACCTCTCGACACATAGCAAAAGGTGGCAACAATTTGCGGCACCTAGCTGCTAAATGGCAAGTTTTGATTAGCTTGGGGGTGGCAAGAATTACTATATAAACCCTTCCCTCCTCTGTAATTTTATAGTACTAATACAAGAAGATAATAAATATCAACCCCTTTACTGTTCTTCTATTTCAATAGTCTCTTATCTTTCATTTGTTGTGCATTAATCCTAGAGCCAGCAGTGGGCCGTGCCGACCCATGACATGGCATGAAAATATATGGGTTGTGCCCTAGGCCTTAAAAAAACATGTTGGCCCCCCTTTGCAAGGGGGATAACGGCTACTTTAAAATAATTGTTACCAACCCCACCCCACACACTCACCCCCCTAACCTAGGGTGGGAGGTGTTAATGACTATTTTAAGTTTAAAATAGCCGTTACCCCTGTGCATGGGGGTAGCGGCTATGAACGACTATTTCATTTTTTTTTTTTTCCCTATAAATACCCAATTATTTCTCTCTTTTTTACACACTCAATTCCAATCTTCATTCTCCTTTCTCTCTCAACTCTCAAGCTCACATAATCTCTCTCAAATTCTCAATTATTTTTTTCCTCGAATTTATTTTAGTTTTTAGTCAAATTTCAAAATGGATCCAAATTCAAATGAATTTAATCATTTTGATTATTTTGATAAAGAGTCACCACCACAAAATCTATCACAACCACCCCTCGAAAAGAAAAAATCAATGGTTTGGGAGCATTTTACTCAAACTCAAACACAAGAAACAATTTGTGGTGAAATCATGCGACGTGTAATGTGCAAATATTGTGGTTCTAATTTGGCCCGTTCGAGTACGGGTGGCAATGGGCATCTCCAGAGGCATATAAACGAACATTGCAAAAAAATGTCACAACATTTAAAAAGGCAACAACAAATTTCATTTACAAGGGCATATGTTGCATCGGTATGTGATTCAATTGGTAGTCAATCAAATAGTGTAATGGGCGAGATTTCTAGCTTCACATATAGTCCACAAAACATGAGAGATTATATGGCCAGGTACGTTATCGCAACCGATCAACCTTTTTTATATGGTGATGATCCAATTTTAGAATGGTATATGCAAAATAGTGTACAACCTACTTTTAGGAGAGTTCCTAGAAATACTTTAAGAGATGATATTTTTAGAATTTACAATGAAATGAAAACAAATATTAAAAATACACTTAGTAAATTTAATGGAGTTATTTCGTTTATTTCTGATTTATGGACAGCCATTAATCAAGATTTAGGATATATTTGTGCAACGGGTCATTTTATTAATTTAGATTGGCAACTAGAAAAAAAAATTCTTGCATTTCGTATATTAGAATATCAACATACTAGCGTAACTATTTATGAAGAATTAGCTAAAATTTTTATTGAATATGAAATAAATGATAAAAAAATTTCTCTCACATTTGATAATGCATCATCAATGATAGAGTTATTGATTTTTTGTCAAAACAATTAAATCCACCGTATGAAGGTCAATTATTTCATATTAGATGTGTTTGTCACATAATAAATTTAATTGCACAAGATGGAATAAAATCAATTGAAAATGAAATATCTTTAATTAGGCATGCAATTACATTTATTTCATCATCTCCTTCACGTTTATAACAATATCATAGTATGTGTAAGCAAATAGGGTTACAAAAGAGAAAATTGAAAACTGATGCTAGGACTCGTTGGAACTCCACATATTTAATGTTAAAATCTAGTGAATCATATGAAAATGCTATTACACAATTTTTTAATATAAAATAATATGATCATTTATTGACTAGAAATCATTGGGAACTTGGTTTTTCCTTAATGAATATTTTAGAACCTTTAAATGATGCTACTGAACAATGTTCTGATATTTATTATCCTACCACTTGCTTAGTCTTATATCATATACTATATATTAGTTTTATTTTTAAAGATTATAGATAGCGTGTAGTTTTTTGAAATATTGCAAAAAAAAAAAAAAAAAATGGAAATAAAATTTAGAAAATATTGGGAAAAAATGCCTATATTGTTTGTTTTAGCTACTGTAATGGATCCTAAGGTAAAATTATTAGGAGTAAATAATATGATACAAGAAATTTCAGCAAACCTAGAGACCCCATTAAAAATTTCGGTGGAAGATGTTAGAACTTTATTATTTCAAATGTATTCACATTATGAAGTCAAACATGGAAACACGACAAGTGTACAACCACCAATATCATCAATGTCAAGTTCCTCCAGAGGTTAAAAAATAGCGTATTTGGTCTATCATCACTAAAGGTAAACAACCAATAGCTGCAAGCTCTTCATATGGTGAAATTACAAATTATTTTAGCATGGATCATTTGGCTAAAATTACGATTCAAAGTGATCAATTTGATATTCTTCGATGGTGAAAAGCACATCAAAAGATTTATCCTATACTTTCCACAATTGCACGTGATTTACTAACGTCTCTAGTTTCTACTGTAGCATCATAATCAGCTTTTAGTGCAGGTGGGCGTATATTGGACGAGAGAATATCAAGTTTACATCTAAGTGTTGTTGAAGCCATCATGTGTATGAAAGATTGGGTGGCGGCAGATTTCAAGCTTTAAAATCATGTTGCTGAAGATATATTTGAAGATTTTAAGAATTTAGAAATTAATGAAAATGAGGATGCATACTAGTTCTTAATCCTAATTTCTAAGTTTATATTTGTAATTTATAATTATAACTTATAAGTAATAAAAAGTGTTGAAATTCAATTAATATTTTAATGTCTCATTATTTTATTATATTTCATAGTGATTATATATTTTTAATTAATATAAATAAAAAATGTCACTAAATATAACATATAAAATATTTTTATAATAATAAATCAAAATTATCATAATTTATAAATATTAAAATTAAATATTTTTACAAAACATGTGGGCCGGCCCATGGCACGGCCCAAGGCATAGTACGATATATAACGGGCCATGTCATGTGCCTTCAAATTTTGTGGACCGACACAACACAAGAGGGCACAAAACTGTGCGAACCTTAGCATGGGACGACCCATAGGCATGATAGGGCTTGAATTTTT
Organism: Pistacia atlantica; assembly: GCA_026229545.1. Classification (NCBI taxonomy): domain Eukaryota; kingdom Viridiplantae; phylum Streptophyta; class Magnoliopsida; order Sapindales; family Anacardiaceae; genus Pistacia; species Pistacia atlantica. Next base: position 16,781,573 of record CM047910.1, read on the forward strand.
AGGCACCGCCACCACTTAATCCTTATAATTGTTTTATATTTCGTAAAAATAATCCCTTATCTTTCATTTGTTATGCATTAGTCCTTATAATTGTTTTATATTTCGTAATTTGTTTACAACAGCGATGATTTTGTTTTTTGACACTGACATTCCGGGTATAGCTTCAGTGCCATAACGACGCCAGTCACAACTCAGAAGAGTTATGAGTTCCATTTTGCCTTTGTGTAATTGCAAATGGCAATCAACAATATTTCTATTTCCATTGCTTTTACACTCCAATATTCTTCTACATTCGCAGAGCTCCAAGTCCAAGTCTCCTTCAGCTTTGTCCACCATGCTCTATCCACGAATTTGCTTTCATCCTCATAATTCAATTGTATTGCCAAACCCAAACCCTGAAACAAAGGCCAATAATCAGAACTAGCCAACAAAAGTTAGTGGAGTTTCAAGTTCCAACAATGTCTTTGAACTTCAATGGAGGAGCCTCTTCTTCACGAACTTCACTGATCATTTAAGCAGAGCTTTGGACCAAAAGGGTATAATTATTTTTTAGAGATGATGACAATCTTGAGAGGGGCAAACCCATTTCTCCAGAGCTCCTTAAAGCCATTGAAGAATCAAGATTTTCTATTATTGTTTTTTCAAGTAACTATGCCACGTCGTCCTGTTGCTTGGACGAACTTGAAAATATTGTCGAGTGCATGAAAGAGATGGGACAAATTGTTGTCCCAGTTTTCTGTGAAAGCTTTGGGGAGACCTTTCATAAACATAAAGAAGCTAATTTTGGAAATGAGCAATTGCAGAAATGGAGAGATGCTTTGACTAATGTGGGTTATTTATCTGGTTGGCATTTGAAGGGATAGGTATTTTTTCCTTGCTCTATAGAAATATTGTTCATTTCTTTTATAGAATTTTTAAGGGTAATTTGGTTAATTTAGCAAAGCATATTATTTGTGTTAGATTTCAATATTCCTGTTTGTATTGCTTAAGCTTGTGGGTACTGGACAATATGATTAAACTAAACAAGTTCTAACACATTTCCCCCTAAATTTGTCTCAAGTTAATAAAGTTTGCAATCTTTATTCAACCTCTAGTTATGAATCGAAGTCATTTCATCATGTTTGAATTTGGCAAAAATCATGATTTGAATTTGTGGATTTTGGATCAAAATTTATATTTGTGGGTTGATCCAGGGTCTTTAAGACATTCTCTTCTTAAACTGCTAGCCTGTCTTATTGAAATCATAGATTCAAGAATTGGAATTCAGCACACTGTTGTGAATAATATATTACGACATTTTCAGATATAACTGATATAATTAGACTTCTGTGTGTATATGTGTGTGTATTATTAGATGCATTATCGTACTACTTATTCTAACATTAACCTTGTGGATTCAGAATTACTGCCGAATATGAAATATAAATTATAGAAGGGTTGTCATTTTTCTACATTCTTTGCAGAAGTGTGGTAACATTTATCCAAGAGATTGTTGAAGAAATATGAAGTAAGTTCATGTTCTTCTTCCCGAAGGTCTTGAATTTCTTCCCAACAAATTACAGATTCTTAAATGGCATGGACAGCCACTAAATTCTTCGACATCGAGTTAAAAAGCCCAGAAACTTGTTGAACTTGATATGTCACATAGTAGCATTGAACTCCTTTGGAAGGATATTGTAATATGATTATTTCCTACCGAACATTATTTCATTGAAAATGTTTTGAGTTTCAAGGATGATGTCCTTTCCTTTCTGTTTTCTATGTCTCAGAAAACATTTAGATAATTTGAGAATCTTCATAATGAGTCACACACAAAAGCTGACCAGAACTCCAGATATCAGAGGAGTTCCAAATCTTGAGAGCCTTATTCTTGGAGGTTGTACGAATTTATATTAGCTTCATCCTTCTATTGGTGACCTCAAAAGGCTGAGTGTATTATATCTGAAAGACTGCAGAAACCTGGAGATTCTTCCAAGAATAATCTCTGGATGGAGATCTCTTTAGGTTTCTTTTGCTCATTGGCTGCTCAAAAATTGACTAATTGCCAGAGAATTTGGGGGATTTCGAATGTTTGAAGGAGCTTGATGCTGGTAAAACTGCCATAACAAAAGCACCTTCATCCATAACTCTAAAAAGCCCAACTCTAACCACCCAATAATGTCTCTCTCACCGTTTAATACAAGCCTCCATCCATGAAAGTTCCCTTTGTTAAACAATCCAAAGAAATAATAAAAAGAGGAGGTTAGGGTTTCATTGATACTGCACAATTCAATTGAAAACACAAAGTATGATTTAACCTAAATACAAAAATATATATGGGCTAAACAAAAGAAATAATGAAAAGACAGATCTACCCTTAATAAACAATAAAACAAAATAACTCATATTTCTTAACATCTCCCCTCAAACTCACGATGCGGCGGCTACAAGCATCGAGAGTTTGCCAACTAGAAAACGAAAACGGGAAATAGAATGTGACTTGGTAAAGAAATCTGCAATCTGCAAAGAAGAAGAAACAAAGGGCAATGTAATGGTGCCATGCTTGAGATGATGACGAGTAAGGTGACAATCGATCTCAATGAGCTTAGTTCGTTCATGAAAAACTGAGTTGTGAGCAATCTGAATAGAAATCTAGTTGTCACAATACATAGGAGTGGGATGAGAAAGAGAAACGCCCATATCTGCAAGTAACCAATGTAACCAAACAATCTCTTTGGTAATAGATGTCATAGCACGATATTCTGCTTCGGTTGAAGATTGAGAAACAATGGATTGTTTCTTGCTCTTCCAAGAAATAAGAGAATCACCCAAAAAAATACAGAAACCAATAACAGACTTGCAATCCGTGGGATCACTGCCATGATCAGCATCAGAGTATGCACGCAGCTCCAAGGAAGAGGTGGACAGAAGTAAAAGACTCTAAAAGACCGTACCCCGAAGATACCGCAAAATACGAAGAACAGATGCCTAATGAACTATAGTAGGAGAAGCAACAAAGTGACTAACAACATGAACAGCATATTCAATATCTGGACGAGTAATAGTGAGATATACCAAACTCCCAACAACAGTACGATATAAAGTAAGATCTAACAAAGGTAAACCATCAGAAGAAGAATACTTTGCGTTAACCTCAATTGGAGTATCGACAGTCTTATTATCAGTAAGTCTAGCCCGCTCAAGAATATCTGCAACATATTTCGACTGAGAGAGAAGATAACCTCTAGGTGAGTAGGCTACCTCAATACCCAAGAAATATCATAGAGAACCCAAATCCTTCATTTCAAACTGTTGAGCTAACTCTGTCTTCAAAAGCGAAATACCATCAATATCATCACCAGTAATAATCATGTCATCAACATATAAAGACAGAATGATACGACCTGCATCAGTGCACTTAACAAAAAGAGCAGAATCATGACTACTAGAAGCAAATCAAAGGGAAGAGATCACAATAGAAAATTTCTCAAATCAAGCACAAGGTGCTTGTTTAAGACCATATAATGTTTTCTTTAGTTTGCAAACATACCCAGAATCATGTGAAACACCAGGAGGGAGCGCCATATAAACTTCTTCTTGAAGATCTCCATTCAAGAAGGCATTTTTGACATGAAGTTTAGCGATATGCCACTAACAAACCGAAGCTACTGTAATAAGAGTACGAATAGTAGTTATTTTTGCAACAGGAGCAAATGTCTCCTCATAATCCATACCATACTGTTGAGAGTACCCTTTTGCAACCAACCTAGCTTTGTATCGCTCAATAGATCCATCAGAATTAGTCTTGATCTTATACACCCAACGACAACCAACAACAGTCTTACCAGGAGGTAGAGGAACCAAATCCCAAGTACTTGTGTTATGCAAAGCAGAAAGTTCCTCATCCATAGCTTGCTGCCAAAGAGGATCAAGAATTGCCTCTTTATAGGAAGAGGGCTCAGAGAGACAATGTATAGAAGCTAAAAAAGAAGCAAACGATGAAGAATAACAAGAATAAGCAAAATCTAGTAACTTTGTGGACTTACAAATGCGTATGGATTGACGTAGAGGTGGATCCACAATCTCAGACAAAGCTTGAGTGACCATAGGAGAAGAGGGAGCTTCGGGTGTGCTGGAAAGTAAAATGTCAGTACCTGCAGAATGATCAGTACTAGGAACCTGAGATGACAAACTATCAGAATCCTCAGAAAAATGATCTATACGAATTAGATCAGATCTAGTCAAGGTATGAGTAGTGGATGGAATAGAAAAGAAAGGTATATGCTCAAGAAAAACAACATGACGAGACACATAAAGTTTCTGAGTTATTGGATCAAAACAACGATACCCCTTTTTACCTTCACCATAACCAAGAAAGACACAAATAGCAGATTGAGAGGACAACTTGCTGCATTCTATATGAGGACGAAGAACGAAACAAGTACAACCAAAAACTTTAAAGGAAGAATAATCAGGGGCATACCCATATAACTTTTCGAAAGGAGAAAAACCTGAAATATGAGAAGATGGAATTGTATTAATCAAACCTACAGCAGTAAGAACAGCTTCACCCTAAAACACACTAGGAACAGAGGCAGACAATAAGAGAGAACGAGCAGTTTCAATAATGTGCCTATGTTTTCTTTCACCAACACCATTTTGGTCAGGAGTATCTGTACACGAGGTTTGGTGAACAGTTCCATCTAATGTAAGCAACTCACAAAATTTATTAGAAGTGTATTCCCCACCCAAATCACACCTAAAACATTTGATAATAGCAGAATGTTGAGTTTTGACAAGAGCTCAAAAGGTTGTATATATCTCAAAGAATTCAGAACAATATTTCATTAAATAAACCCAACAATAACGAGTATGATCATCAATAAAAGAAACATAATATCGAGACCCTCCTTTTATGGCAACAGGAGAAGGTCCCCATACATTAGAATGAATCAAATCAAATGGAGAAGAAGAAACATAAATACTTCGATTAAAAGGTAAAACTGAAAATTTTGCCAGTTTACATCCACTACAATCAGAAATATCACAAGTTTGCAAATTTCCTAAAGCCCCTGTGGATGCCAAAAATCTCAAACGAGAAGATGAAACATGACCTAAACAAGAATGCCATAAATAAAAACTAGAAGAAGAAGGACTCAAACGAAAAGAAGACAAATCAACACTAGTAGCGATAGCATCAGCACTAGTAGCAACAGCAACTGACACTTTTAACTCATCCAAAATATATAGTCCCCCCTTCCTACGGCCTGTCCCAATCAGCTTCTGAGACTGTAGATCCTGCACATAACAAGAAGAAGAGGAAAATGTGACTAAATTACCAAAATCACATAATTGACCAACTGAAGCAAGATTTAATGTAAGTTTTGGAATATGATAAACATTAGAGGGAGACAAGTGAGGTGTGACAACAGAATCAACACTTGCTAAAGGCATAGGAGTACCATCAGCAGTCATGGCAAGAATAGAAAACGAAGGAGACACAGAAGCAAAAGATGAAGAATTTGGAGACATATGATGTGAAGCACCAGAATCCAAAACCCATAAAGAATGTGATATACCTGAAGAACTATGAGGTAACTGACCTACGGAAGAAGAAGCAGACATAGCTTGTGGCTGTAAGGAGAGAAACATCTGAAATTGCTTAGCCAGAGTACTAGGATGGGTGAAAGGACACGATGAAACTATGCTGCAGATGATCAGGCGTGGTGGTTTGTAACCCTGAGGTGGTTTATGAGCATTAGATTGTGACTAGTTGCCAAGCTTCCAAGCTTGAGATTGCTGCTGCGATTGATTATGCTGCCTCAACTTAGGACACTGAGCCTTCCAATGACCTTTTTGCTTATAGAAACTGCACTCGTCGAAGGCAACCCTTGTGTAAGGTTTATTCTAATTATTAAAGACTGGCTTCAAATGTACTGCTAACACAGAAGGATTAGAAGTAGAAGCAGAAAGAATTCCCTTTTCAGAATGAGACTTAAGACGTATTTCTTTAGCCAATAACTCACTGACAACTAAGTCAACAAAAGGCATTGGAGAACGATGCAAAATTGAACCTCTAAGTCCTTTAAAATCACTGCGAAGTGCCGTTAAAAACTGTACCAACCGTTGCTGCTCCCTATGAGCAATATAGGCACCACATGCCTTTAATTCTGTAGATTCTGTAAGAGCCAATTGATCCCAAAGATCTGTCATAGCAAAATAAAACTCATGAACACTCATATTCTTTTGCTGAAGAGCTCGTATGTCATTCTCCAATTGATACTACTTTGCAAAATTTGACTGAATAAATAACCTTTGTAGATGATCCCAAACCTCCTTTGCTGTCTCATACTTCGCTAACTGTGTACCTATGGAATGCCCAACAGAATTGTTAATCCAAGTAATAATTTTTGCATTGTTTGCTTCCCATGAATCTATCAAAGCATCATAACCCTCATCGGTATTCTTAGGTTTCACAGAAGTTCCACTAACATATCCCCACATCTTTTTACCCTTAAGAAAATTTCTCATCACATAACTCCAATACGAATAATTCTTGTCATCTAACCTCACACTTATAGACTAAAGCGAATCGTCTCTTTCAGTAGCCATATTAAAAAAAACAAAGAAAACCAGAATGCAAAAGAAAGGAAAATGAAATACCAGATTGCCGAAATTGAACGAATACCAACGAAATACAGATTGCAGAACGAATACCCTCTCCAAAAATTTTCGAGGCTCCGACACGAACCCCGACAAGGGCGCACTGCCCCCTGTAGACCCCCAACCAACTCACCGCGGAGTTGGATCCACGTAAACTATGTTTAAGATTAAGCATTGTCCCATGAAACTCTGCTCTGATACCATGTTAAACAATCCAAAGAAATAATAAAAAGAGGAGGCTAGGATTTCATTGATACTACACAATTCAATTGAAAACACAAAGTATGATTTAACCTAAATACAAATATATATATATATAGGTTAAACAAAAGAAATAATGAAAAGACAGATCTACCCTTAATAAACAATAAAACAAAATAACTCATATTTCTTAACACCTTTCATATTCATCATTCAAATGCAATGCCAAACCCTGAAACTAAACACAATACCTGGAACAAGCTAGCCCAAGTTTAGTAGAGTTTTCAACTTTCAACAATGGCTTTGAACTACAACGGAGGAGCCTCTTCGTCTTCTTCCTCTTCACGTCCCTGGTGGAAATACGATGTTTTTGTTAGTTTCAGAGGAAAGACACTCGAAAGAACTTCACCGATCATTTATGCAGAGCTTTGTATCAAAAGGGTATGATCGTTTGTAGAGATGATGACAAGCTTGAGGGAGGCAAACCCTTTTCGCCGGAGCTCATTAAAGCCATTGAAGAATCAAGATTTTCCGTTATTGTTTTTTTGAGAAACTATGCGATGTCATCCTGTTGCTTGGAAGAACTTTTGAAGATTGTTGAGTGAGTGAAAGAGATGGGGCAAACTGTTGTCCCGGTTTTCTATGATGTGGATCTGAGTGATGTTCGTAAACAGACGGGGAGCTTTGGGGAGGCCTTTCATAAACATGAAGAAGCTAATTTTGGAGCTGGGAAGTTGCAGAAATGGAGAGTTGCTTTGACTGACGTGGCTAATTTATCTGGTTGGCATTTGCAGGACAGGTATTTTTATTTTTTTTTCTTGCTCTACAGATTGTTAATTTCTTTAAGGAATATATATGGGTGATTTGATTAATTTAGCAACAGCAGACTTTGTACGATAGATTTCAATGTTTTTGTTGGTATAGCTTAAGCGTGTGGTTACAAAACAATGTGAATATCCCATAAACAAGTTCTCACTCAATTCCCCCTAAACTAACCTCTAGTTGTAAATCCAGGGAATTTCATCATGTTTAGCACAAATCTTGATTTAAATTTGTTGATTATGGATGAATAATCTGTATTTATCGGTTTATTCAGTGTCTTTAAGACATTCTCCTCCAAAATTGCAGGACAATAAAATCATAGATTCAAAATTGTAATATTTCCAGGAGACTTCCATTTCATTTTTATACTTAAAAATAATCGCATTTGTTTTAATCTTCGGGGCTTGATTGTTCTTTTTTTCTAGTGGAATAACAGTTTAAACAACAACATTTTCAAAGTTTCCTTAATGGTTGTAAAAGTTCATGCAATGCCAGGGCTGAACAATGTTCAATGTTCTTTATCTTTAGCTACTCGATCCCATTAGTGATCTCATGGTTCTACTTCTATTAAGACTGAACTGTCTACATTAAACTGATACTAAGAGAATGAAATTTTACTTTTATTATGAATTCTTCATTTGTATGACTTCAAGTACAATATGAATATCTGAAATCTCTGATAATGTGTAGGTAAACTGATACTCCACTATGTCTTTGTGGCCACGCTGAGCTGCAATGTGAATTGGTAGCATCCCTTTATCATCTCCTCGAATACTATGTAATTCATCATTCTTCTTCAACCTTGCCGTGACTGCTTCCACCCTTGGGGATGCAGCAGCAAGAACAAAAGAAGTATCCCCATCAAAATTTTTACTAGCTCGCCATATATTTTACCAGTTTCTGACGAACATAGAGGAACTTGCCGCAGCTGCAATGTGGAGAGCGGCGTCGTTGTTGTCTGATATCTAACTGTTAAATACATTCAAATTTTTTACAGAGTAATCTTAATAAATAGATATCGATCTTAGCTGCTATATTCAATAAAAACTGTACGCCAAAAGAAGAACAAAGAAAGAAAGAAAGAAACGGATTGAAAGAGTTACCTCTTTTGGTACAGAGCATTCCTCCACCTCCTGGCCTCTTCTCCTCTGCCTTCTCACTGATTTTTGGAAATTGTGGGAAAGCTTCCTTAAGGGGATATTTGAGAGGTACAGATTTAGAGAGAATTTGAAGGTATTAAATAGGTAAGATATCAGACAAGGACGACACCGCTCTCCACATTGCAGTTACGGCAGGTTACTTTCTCTATGTTTATCAGAAAATTTTGATGGGGATATTGCTTTTGTTGTTGCTGCTGCATCCGGAAAGGTGGAAGCTGCCAAGGTGATGTTGAAGAAGAATGAAGAATTACCAAGTATTCGCGGAAACAATAAGATGTTACCAATTCACAAAGCAGCTAAGCATGGCCACAAAAGACCTGGTTAGGGGTTAAAGAGAGTGAGGGGTATGTTCCATAAACCAATGAATAAAGGGGATAACGCTCTGAAAGACTGAATCAACGTAATCTCTTTTAAAGGAGTAAAGAGGTGAAGAAGATTTTGTAGTTCGCAGTGAGAAAGTTTATTTTATTGCTGGTATTGGTGTTGATATGAAGATTCGTTTTGTAAAATATTAAAGCAAAAGCTGTGTAGATTAAATTTATTGGTCCCTTCAATTCCCAAAGAAACATCTTTTATATATTCGTTTCGTAAAATATTAAAATGAAGGAGGGAAGATGATTTTCTCCATTTTTTATTAAAACCCTTTAATCTTTTATATATTCGTCATCTGTGTCAAGTCGGTGAATATTTTAGTCGGTGAATATTTTAGTCGGTGATGTGATTGTGAGCACATGGATTAGGCATGTGGATGTGGTGGGAACTAGGAATATTGACCCAATTTTATGATTAATCTATACAACATGAAAGGCTTAAGAATATATTTAATAGTTTTCCTGTTGATTAGCTCAACTAATTAATGAATTCAATAAAAAAAGACATTATTAGGTTGGACATGATCACTATTATTGGTTTTAAAAATGTAGGAAGCCATGTTGGGTAATATTATGCCAACACATTTTCACAATCCCGACGTGGCATTGTCATGCCAGTTCCATCACATCTAAGATGCAAAATGATTTTGACTAATCTAAAGAAACGATAGTTCCTTCACAGGGAATGACTAAGATCATTCCAAGAAGAAGAAGAAGGTAAGGAACAAGGTTGTTCCTTCACAAGGGACAGTCGTTCCTGAAGGTCTTCCTTTATAGAGGACGGCCGTTCCTTCTGAAGGAACTACTATTTGTTTCTTGTAGTGTCTTGGTGCCTTGGTATAGTGGAAGCTGACATGACAGTGCTAATCTATTGACACGTTAGGGTTGTGAAATTATGTTATAAACGTAGCATTTTTTGTAAGATTAAAGGAGAAATGTACATATTTTATTTAGGGTATATTATGGAGAATTACAGATTAAATAATTTTATGCAAAAACAAAATATTCTACAATTGGGTACTCTCCTTGTCTTTGCTTATTTATCAAATTTTTTATCTTTAATACGTAGATGAGTTGAAATTTAGATATTTGGGTAATTTTCATTTTGATCCAAAAACGATTACAAAATGTTAAAAAAAAAAAAAAAAGAAATGAAAATATAGAAAATATTCAAATAAAAATTGAAGCCAAAATATTGAAATAAATAGATAAACAAAATTGAAAATGAACAGAAAATGTTGAAATAAATAAATAAAAATTTTAAAAAATGAAACGAAATATTAGAATAAATAAAAATGAATTTTCGCCGTTGCCGGGGATCGAACCCGGGTCACCCGCGTGACAGGCGGGAATACTCACCACTATACTACAACGACTTGTTGATAAAAGCATGACATTTATATTATTTAATGTTTCCTATAACGCTAGACCTCACACGATGAGGGTTTTCAGTGTGCCTCCTGGAGAGATTAGTAAATACTGAATACCAACAACACGTCCAGGGTTTTATCTCCCTAGATTTTCATTTAGGCCCCTAATAAAGTATCAAAATCTCCCCTAATATATAATACTTTTAGAAACCATGGGGGCGTATAATACTTACATCTCTCAATGAGATGAGTGATAAAAACCTTCAAATGGTAACAAATTTTAGGGTTTTTATATTTTCATATCCACCTTGAGAAATGAGAAAATACGGCTTCGTTTGGTTCAAAATTGGGAATACTACTTTTAGTATTCCCAAAAAAGTTAAACAGTAAAATACCCAAAAACTCTCATTTTTGGGAATACTACTTTCAATATTATTCATTTTTTTTAAATCCTCTAAATTTGTTAATTTAATTAAATACCCCTAAACATTTTTTTAAAAATTACAAAAACACCCCAACAATCCACATTTACCCGATTTCGGTCACCACTGTCGGAAAATGGTCGGAATCTGGTAGGATTGCGCACTACCAGCTGAATCTAGCCAGTAGTGCACCGATCTAGCCTTTTCAGCCAGATCCACGGTGGATCCGGCGGAGGCGGCAGATCTAAGGCCAAAGATATGGCGTGGCGGCCGATCTTTGGCGTATGCAGAATCGATCACGCGACCAACAAACGGTCATTCTTGACCATCAACGACGACCGTTTGTTTGCCGTCGTTGAGAGCAAATACGGCCGGATCGCTTTGCGGCAGATCCACCGTGGTCACGGCGAAAAGGAAAAACCATATCGGCGCATGGCCGGCAAGATCCGGCGGTCACTCTGCCGATAAGGCAACTGCAGCCACCTCCGGTGGTGGTGGCCAGGTGGGAGGGCATATTTGAGGGTGGATTGGGGGTGTTTTTGTTAACTTTTAATGTTTTATTATAGGGGGTATTTTGTAAAAAAACAAACATAGGGGACATTTTATAATTTATAAATCCTACATCGTAATACCCGCCCAATTCAACCATTTTTTTAACTTTTTTAAAAAAACTTTTCCCAAAACCCCCAAATTTTGAACCAAACGAAGCCTACATTATTACCAAAATAAATTTTACTGTAACTAAAAGAAAAGAGACCATCAAGTTATTGCAACGGCAATCGGCATAACAACTTTCAAAAAAAAAAAAAAAAAAAAAAGAGTTAATGAAATGTTTCCACCCATAAAATACCATTTCACTACCCAAATGCAAATACTATGGCTTCGTTTGGTTCAAAATTTGGGGGTTTTGGGAAAAGTTTTTTGAAAAAAGTTAAAAAAAGTTGAATTGGGCAGATATTACGATGTAGGATTTATAAATTATAAAATGTCCCCTATGTTTTTCTTTACAAAATACCCCCTATAATAAAACATTAAAAGTTAAGAAAAACACCCCCAATCCACCCTCAAATACCCCTCCCCACTGGCCACCACCACCGGAGGTGGCTGAGTCGCTCTATCGTATGACCAACCTGGATCTTGCCGGCCATGCGTCCGATATGGTCTTTTCGCCATATCCACGGTGGATCTGGCCAAGCAAAGGCGATCTGGTCATATTTGCTCTCAACGGCGGCAACAAACAAGCATCGTCGTTGATGGTCAACGACGCACCGCTTGTTGGCCGTCGTGACCGATATTACGGCCAAAGATCTCGGCCTTTTCGGCCGATCCACCGTGGATCCGCAGCACGGCTGGCTGGAAAACCGGCAGATCGGACGACTACCGCTTCAGGTCTATGCAGGTAGTGTGCCATCCTACCAGATTCCGGCCATTTTCCGGCGGTGGTGACCGGAATCTGGTAAATGTGGATTGTTAGGGTGTTTTTGTAATTTTTAAAAAAATGTTTAGGGGTATTTAATTAAATTAACAAATTTAGAGGGTTTAAAAAAATGAATAATATTGAAAGTAGTATTCCAAAAAATGAGAGTTTTTGGGTATTTTACGGTTTAACTTTTTTGAGAATACTACTTTTAGTATTCCCAATTTTGAACCAAACGAAGCTTATGTTTTCCTCTGGGTTGGGTGGAAAATATAGTGATTTACGAAAAAAAAAAAAAACCATTTTTTTCTTCTCTTCTTATCCACTTCCGTTACCGACAATTGTCGTCAGCATTGGGGAGTGTCGACGACCAAAAAATCAGCAAAAAAAATCACAAATACTGCAAATAAAGATTCCTCAATCATCTTTCAACCCAACAAACACAAAAACCCAACAAATCAAACTCAATTGATCGATTAAAACTCAACAAGCCCTAGAGTGGGGAAGTTTCAATCGCTAACTATTGATGAGCAAATGAGATGAAGAATGTTGGGGCTTTTGGAGAGGAGGATCCAAGGAGTTGATTGGTGGTGGCAGAGATAATTTCCAACACTAGAAACGACCGAAAATCGACTTGGGAGTTGAAAGGTCGCGTGGTGCACGATCGACGATCCACGAGCAAGGGACGGTGATGGAGGTAAGGGTTTTGTAGAGTGGGTTGTGGGGAGTCGATTGGTGGTGATAAGGACAATTTCCAACATCAGAAAAGACTGAAAATTGGCTTGGAAGTTGAAAGGTCGCGCAGTGTATGACTGACGATCGGCGAGCAAGGGACGGTGATGGAGGTGAGGGTTTTGTAGAGTGGGTTGTGGGAATGTGATGGTGGTGTCTGCAGTGGCAAAAAAATCGATTGGAAATCCGGCTTGAAGAGTCGGCCGTGCGAATGGAGGTGGTGGTGAGAAATGGTCAGGAATGACGGCAAATGGAGGCTTGGGCTTTGTAGAAGAGGTGATGGGGATTTTGTGGATAGTCTGGGAAGTGATTTTGAACGTTGAGATTGGTCAGGAAACAGCCAAAACCATTGACTATGGTGCTGCTAACGTGCACCATCTCTTGCTAATGTGCGTTATCCCTTCTCTTTTCACTTCTCCCACGGCTAAATGTTCGTTGAATGTTGATCATTTTGCTCTCACTAATAAAGGACTTTTGACTAGTTTGCCCTTCCTTACACCGAAAATTACTTATAAAACTGTGCTTTAGGTAGTAAAAGGGCATTTTAAAAGTGGACGAGTATGAATTTGTCAAATAACATTTTATTGAGGTCGACGTTCTCGATCGCTTCAAAGAGTATCTTGAAGAAGAATCAACGGTTAAAAAAGAACATTGTCTTGAATAATACGTACATAACTACATACTTATGAAAAAGGTTCTTTTGCCATATCATGATTATTACAACACGATAAGGCTAAGATAGTTCCTTGTTACTGAGCTAATTGGATGGATGTTATTATCAAGATTGGAAAATTTAAAGTTCTTTCAAGTGTATCACTGGGAAATGAACTTAAGGAAGTTTCAATTATATTCGTGCATAAAAATAATTTAAATTATGGGAAATTTTTATCGAATATTTTTTAATGGATTCCATATGATCGGTTAAACTAGAGGCATTTTTGTCTGAAACACACAGATTTCATTATATTCCATCAACAATTCCTTGTTATAAACAAACATGGTAATTCTATTCCATTCCTTTCTTGAACATTCCTGTTCTTTTCCCATTTCTATGATTCTATCCCTGTCCTTGTTCCTATTTTAATCGAGGAAGTAAACGCCAGCACAGGAGAAGTAATTTTCCCGATAGATAATAGTACAATATACAGGTAACAGGCCCAGAACGTTAAGGGAAAGGGCAGAAGGATTCCAAATACAAGAAAATACATCTCAAAAACTGAGATGATTTTTACAATAACCGAAGAAGCTAATTTTGGAGCTGAGAAGTTGCAGCAATGGAGAGATGCTTTGACTGATGTGGCTAATTTATCTGGTTGGCATTTGCAGGACAGGTATTTTTTCTCTTCTTGCTCTACAGATCGTTAATTTCTTTAAGGAATATATATGGGTGATTTGATTAATTTAGCAACAGCAGATTTTGTATGTTAGATTTCAATGTTCTTGTTGGTATAGCTTAAGCATGTGGTTACAAAACAATGTAAATATCCCATAAACAAGTTCTCACTCATTTCCCCCTAAATTAACCTCTAGTTGTAAATCCAAGGCATTTCATCATGTTTAGCACAAATCTTGATTTAAATTTGTTGATTATGGATGAAAAATCTGCATTTATCGGTTTATCCAGTGTCCTTAAGACATTCTCCTCTAAAATTGCCAGACAGTAAAACCCTAGATTCAAGATCTTGGAAATCAGCATACTGTTGTGAATAATACATTACAACTCATTTGAGTAGTACTTATATAAGTAGACATTTGTATGTGCATGCAGGTATGCATGTGTACTATTGGAGAATATGAATATTTAATGCATTATATTACTTCTTATACTAATATTGAATTCAGAATTACTGTAGAATTAGAAATATAAATTATAAAAAGGTGGTCATCTTTCTATACTCTTTGCAGGCATGAGGCAATATTTATCCAAGAGATTGTTGAAGAAATATGGACTAGGTTGAGGCTCTCATTCTCATATGTTGCTAAGGGCTTGGTTGGAATAGATTCACGTTTCCAAGAAATCAATTGTTGTTTAGGTACGGGGTTGGATGATGTTCGCATTATAGGGATTTGTGGGATGGGTGGCATTGGTAAAACAACTATTGCTAGGGTTGTTTATGACTGCTTTTCCTATAAATTTGAAGGTAGCAGCTTTGTCGCAAATATCAGAGAGATTTCTGAAAAATTTGGTTCATCTGCTTTAGAAGAGCAACTTCTTTCACAAGCTCTAAGGGAAAAGAATATGAACATATTGGACATTCATCGAGGAATCTATTACAGGCTGCAGAGTAAAAGATTTCTTATCGTTCTTGATGGTGTAAATGAATTAGAACAATTAGAAACATTAGCAGGTGATCATGAATGGTTTGGTCCTGGAAGTAGAATCATTATAATCACTAGAGATGAACATCTGCTGATCGCTCGTTGTGTGGATATAATATACAGGGCCAAGAGCTTAGTTTCCAAGGAAGCTCTTCATTAGTTTGAAAGCCTTTAAGCAAAACCATCCTGCTGAAGAATAGATAGAGCTTTCTAGGAGCATTGTAAGCTATGCTGACGGTCTTCCATTAGCCCTTGTAGTTTTGGGTTCTTATCTCAGTGGTAGAAGTGTAAATGAGTGCACACAAAAAGCTTAAAGAAATTCCTGACAGGAAAATTTTTGATGTACTCAAAATAAGTTATGATGGTCTGGAGGAAACAGAGAAGAACATTTTCCTTGATATTGCATGTTTCTTTCATTTGAGGAAAGTAACCCAAGTGACTGAAATACTAGAGGCTTCTGAATTTTACCCAGAAATTGGACTTCGAGTTCTGGCTGATAAATATCTCATTTCAATTGACAATGACAATGATAGGTTATATGTCCACAGTTTGCTAAAAGAAATGGCTCAGGCCATTGTTCACCAAGAATCTCTGAAAGATCCGGGCAGACGCAGTAGGTTATGGCTTTATAATGATATCCATCATGTACTTGAAAGGAAAAAGGTAAGTGACCATAAAATTATATTGGTTATATGTAATGCTTGTATCAGTTCAAGAATTTAACTTCTGCTTTACTTCTCTTTTCCTTGTTCTTGGTGAATTTATGGGGAACAGAAGAAGTGGAGGTTATATACTGACATTCATCTGGATCAAAAGAGATATCTGTGGACGCTGATGCATTTGTAGAGAAACTTGAATTTCTTCTTCCCAAAGGGCTTGAATTTCTTCCCAATGATTTATGGATACTTAACTGGCATGGATACCCTCTAAAATCATTGACATCAAGTTTCAAAGCAGAGAAACTTGGTCAACTTGATATGTCATATAGTAGCATTGAACTAATTTGGAAGGATATAGTGGTGTGATTATTTCTTTCAGACCTTTATTTCATTGAATATATTTTTAGTTTCAAAAATGATGTTCCAATCCTTTCTGTTTTTTATGTCTCTGGCAGAATTTAGATAAATTGAAACTCTTCAAACTCAGTCATTCAAAAAAGCTGACCATAACTGCAGATATCTGAGGAGTTCCAAATCTTGAGAGACTTATTCTTGGAGATTGTTCGAATTTATATTAGCTTCATCCTTCTATTGGTGACCTCAAAAGGTTGAGTGTATTATATCTGAAAGACTGCAGAAACCTGCAGATGCTTCCAAGAATAATCTCTGGATGGAGATCTCTTTAAAGTTCTTTTGCTCATTGGCTGCTCAAAAATTGACTAATTGCCAGAGAATTTGGGGGATTTTGAACGTTTGGAGGGACTTGACGCTGGTAAAACTGCCATAACAGAGGCGCCTTCTACCAACATGAACATTGAAATCTAGGGGGAAATGTGTGGGAAGACACACTTGTTGGAACTGGTTTCGGTACTTGTGCCAGCAACAGGCACAAGTTCCATGAGTTTTTCATTACCTTCCCTAGTAAGTTTATCGTCTTCGACTGGACTTGATTTAAGTTACTGTAATCTCACGGAAGAAACCAACCCAAATGATTTTCGCCATTTATCTGCATTTAGAAATCTGAAAACTCTTATACTGTCTTATTGCCTGAATCTTCAAGCTGTGACGGAGCTTCCTTCAAGCTTAGAGAATCTAAGCACATATGAGTGCCTATCTTTGAAAAACTTTGGTGATCAAGTATGTCACAATTTTGGAAATTCTACCTTCAAATTTGTTTCAGATTGCTCGAGAATCAAGGTGATGAAGATGTGGCAATTTTATTGCTAAAACATCATTTTTCTTGTTAGCAAAAGTCAGGATCTTATTATGTCGCTCAACTTCGCTGAGAACCAAGAAATCAACAATCCACACAATGCAATGCTAGCCAGTTCTGCCCGCTCAAAGATGAGTATCCTTTATAAGGTATCTTTCATACCTCATATTTTTAATCTATCCTTTTACCTGTCTTTTAACACCCTGATTTTAATGTTACAGGATCTTTCTTATACTCGTTTTGTCATGCTGAGACTTATTGCTTTTCTGCCTAGGAATTGAATTCTAGATTGGTTCAGATATCGGACTACGAGCACTTCATTAGCCATTCAGTTGCCTCTTAATTTGCACAATAATTA
>CM047910.1:16799358-16849322 GCA_026229545.1 Pistacia atlantica
AGATTGTGATCAAAAGAAGAAGAATCAACAAGAACAAACTAGTCAACAACAAGAACAAACTAGTGAACCATAACAAGAAGTAAATGTTGCGAAAGAAGAAGATGATGGAGAAGAAGATTTGTTGTTCATTGCCATGATAATGCATGCTAAGGAGCAAAACGATTCATGGTTTATTGACAGCAAATGTACTCAACACATGACTGGAAAGAAGGAGATGTTAACTAAATTGGAGGACATGAAAGGAATGGTAAGACTGGGTAATGGAGACAAAGTGCCAATCAAAGGAAAAGGTACCATTGTTGTCTCAACATTAAAAGGTATGAAATTAATTTCAGATGTTCTTCTTGTGCCTAATTTAAATCATAATTTGCTAAGTATTGGACAAATGATGCAAAAAGGTTTTGCGTTTGAATTGCAAATAATGTGTGCAAAATAAAAGACTCTAGTGGAGTTGAGTTTATAAATGTGCCCATGAGAAATAGAAGTTTTGTAGTGGATTGAAGTGCTATGGATGTATCGATGTTACCGACCGTAGAGGTCATAGATTGACTTCTCCGAGTTCCGCAACATAGAAAAAAGAATAAGATCCTCAACAAAATGGAGGGGTAGATGATGTGGGAGCAAAAAGGATGAGGTCTCTTGAGGAGATTGATCAAAGTTGTAGAAGCGCCATGTTAAAACCAATTAAGGAGGAGTATCATTCGAGTCAAGAACGATAGCTGCGACGAAGGAAATGGTGGCCGCGGTGAGCATCCTGGATTGTAGAATTCCAGTCTTTTCTTTTTTTTTTAAGTATTCTTGTTTTAGAGTAACTCTTATTCAATAAGAGATTTGATTGAGTTGAATTAGGGAAGTAGAACTTGATTATGAATATTATTTCATAGGAGTTTTGTTTGTGTTTAACTAGGAAAGTAAATTTCGTTTTGAAGTAGAAGTAGTATTTCTTTTCTTGTATTAAAGAAGTTAAACATTGATGAATAAAGTATGAGAGTTCATTGTTTTTCTTCCGTAAAAGTGTTAAGTCTATTGCTCTCAATTCCAACAATTTAATTTGGGGAAGAGAATAGTTGATGACTATGATGAAGATCTGCCATCACTTTCTATTCCCCAAAACTTATCATCCACTCTTTTCACACTAGAAATTTTACTTATCCTTAGTGATTCAAGAGAGTATAATTCTCCAAAAGGAGACTGATGTTTACAATTTATGCAAAATTTGAGTCTTAAATGTCTCAACCTGGTTAATGACATCACCCAATTGGAGTCAAAAGTGTTGCCTCTATATGATTGTATATCAAGTTTCTCCAAATTTGGAGGTGGTTGTAGGGCCTTGGGAAGTGATTCATCATGATTTATCCTCTGCTCTTCTTCATCCTCATTGAAGATTACCCCTAAACCAGAGAGAATTTTCATGTTTAGTTTGAAAGTTTGGTGCCATATTTGAACTAAAAAGGAGTTATCTGTCAAGTGCAGTTTTTGTATTTTGGAAATGTAATATGAGTTGTTTAGGTGAAGACAGCTGGTGATTAAGGCCACCATATCTTAATGAAATTTGTGTTAGTTAAAAGTAGTTTAGATTGTATTATATTTAAAGATTATTCACACTGACAAGTTGTTGTAACAGTGATGAATAAAGTCCATATATCTCTCTGTTTATGAATGAAAAATACAGCCTTTTTTTAAATAAGTTTTCACTCTCATTGTTTAGCTCTCTCTCATGCACGAAAATCCTTCTTTCTCTTAGCAAATTGAACTCTGAAAAACTAACAATTGGTATCAGAGCCTCCTTGATTGTAATACCCCACTTGAAATACGTAGCCACTGTTTACGGTATGGCCTAAAGAATTACTGAATTGCCCCTAAATGAGTTTATATATTGTTCATGTTCTTTGGTTGAGTTTATGTTTTGGGGTTTGGTTGAGTGTGTACCCTGGAATTGATCAAGACTTAGCAAATTTTGGAGTTTCGGTCTTGGCAGGGCGGAGGAGA
This sequence comes from Pistacia atlantica, assembly GCA_026229545.1. Lineage (NCBI taxonomy): Eukaryota > Viridiplantae > Streptophyta > Magnoliopsida > Sapindales > Anacardiaceae > Pistacia > Pistacia atlantica. The sequence continues at coordinate 16,801,348 of CM047910.1, forward strand.
AGGGCCCGCGGCGACGTTGGTTTTGTGTTGGCGGTTGTTGGTTGGAATGTTTCGCGGGCTGACGAAGTTCTTCGCCGCGGCGACGCATGGAATAGTTCCTTGAGGTTTCTAGAGAATTCTTCTTTTGGGACACAATGACCATTCTACCCCTAATTAGTAGGAAAAGTGGGGAGTAAAATGTAAGGAAATTTCATGGAGAGTAATGTTAAATGGGGGTGAGTTTGTAAAGAACTAAAGGATAAAGGTGGAATTTTCAAGAAAGAGTAAGGGCAAAATGGGAAAGAGTGGATATTATATGAGTTAATAAGGGTTGAGTTCTCAAAACCCATTCATTTTACCCATTTCCACCGCCTCTTCATCTCCCATTTTCTCTCAATTTCTCACTCAATTTTCAAAGGGATTTTTGAGAGTTTTGAGTTGGAATTTGACAAAGAAGTGATCCTAAGCAAGAAGAGGTAAGAATCCCTACTTTAGAGATGAATTTTATTCATGTAAGGGTTAAGTTCTTACTAAGTTTATGCTTAGGAAATAAGGAAAAGTTATGATCCAACAAGAGTAGAGAGCTTTAGTGGAGACTACTCAAGTATGAGGTAAGTAAATCCAACTCAAGCTAAAATTTAAGAAATTCTTAAGTAGAGATTTATTTATGCATGTATATATGATGCTTATTGAGAAATTGAGTAGAGATGTATGTTTATTTGTTGAGAAATTGAGTTGAGAAGAGTATTTATATTATGTTTGTTGGATATTTCCTTTATGGAAAGTGTTTATGAGTAATAGTTTGAGATGAAATTGGAGGAGATTGAGTATGTAATTTGGGAGTGTTTTTCTATGATAGGTTTATGCCCATAGAAGGGAATTTACTTCCAATTCTGGATGGTTAAAAAGAGAAGGAGAGTTGTAGTTAGAGAAGAGTTTTTAGGTGCACATAAGTTGCTTGATGAAATGCCTAAGTGAAATCTGCCCTGTCACTGCCGTAACTTTCTAAGTGATTTTTGAGCATCTTAAGGTTTGAACTGGGCTGAGATCAAAACAGAGAAGTTATAGCCCTGTTTCTAAGCTTTGAAACGAGACCAGAACCGTAGCAATCAGAGGTGTATAACGAAAGTTATGGTCTTTTTAGTGTGACCTGTGCAGAATGACGATTTTAGAGCAATATTACATTTGGCATTTCAAAAGTGCATTAATAGGTATGAACCATCCATATGCATAATTTGTGCATTAAGAAGTAGTTTGAGAAAGAATATAGCATGTTGAGTATGAGCTATCTTGTGAGTACTAGTTTAAGAGTAAAGAATTTTGAAGATAAGCTATACTATAAGTAATAGCTTGAGTAAGAAAGAGTAGAGAATGTTGAGAATAGCAACTCTTAAGAGTAAAGAGAATGAGAATACTCGATAGTAAAGAGAAAAGTTGAGAAAGAGTAGAGAATTACTCTAAGAGTTAAGCTACATTATGATAAGTAGCTAGAGAAAGAATAGAGATCTTGTGCACAAGAGTTAAAGAGGAGAATAGAGTAAGTTGTGCGATGGGGAACTCGTGGTGGACGAGTAGAGTCACGTGAGTGGAACATGAGGTTCCAGCCGTGCCTCCAGGTTAGATGAGGCCGTGACCGTCCACGCGAGTGGAACATGAGGTTCCAGCTGTGCCTCCGGTCAGATAGGGTCGTGACATTCAGAGAGAGAGAGATTGTACACTCACATGGCCAAAGGTTCCGAATCCATGCATAACTACATCCGATCGGTAGCGAAATGAGCGGAAGTCACGTAGAGTGGTAGCGCCCAGCCGTGCCTCCGGTCAGATGAGGTCGTGACATTCCAATGAGTAAGAATGAGAAAGAACAGAGATGAGACAAGTTAAAGGTTAAACTGTATTATGAGTACTAGCTTGAGAAAGAGGTGAGCAAACATGAGAAAGAGTAAGAGAGAGATAAGAGCATAGAGTAGGTTATGCGATGGGGAACCCGTGAGTAATGGGTAGAGTATTCCCGCATGTGCGCCGCATTGAGAGAGCGGCATGAGTATGAGATAGAGAAGTGGTGTAGCCCGTGAGAGTGCATGCGGATGAGGGCTATACCCGAGTACCCGAGAGAGAGATTATACACTCACGTGGCCAAGGGTTCCGAATCCATGCATAACCGAGTTCGATCGGCTAGAATGAGTAGAAGTCATGTAGAGCGGGAGCGAGTCCCGGCCATGCCTCCGGTAAGATGAGGCCGTGATTACTAAAGAGAGTTATCAGAAAAGAGTTATGAGAAAGAGAAACAGAAATGAGAATGAGATAATAGACAGAATTAAAGAATGAGAAAGCTTGAGAAAGCTTGAGAAAGAATGAGATAGAAAGAGAGAGAGTATGAGAAAGAATGCGAAAGTTTGAGTTAGTAAAACTAAAGAGCACCTCAGATATGCATGTACCATGAGTTCTTCCATGGTTAGTGAGAGTATATCGCGAATGAGAAAGAGAACCATGACTTTCCTTCATGGTGAGTATGATGAGAATAAGAGAGAACCATAATTGTCCTTCATGGTGAGTAAGAATCAGAGAAAAAGAACAGAGAGAAAGAAAGAGTAAAGAGCAGAACAGAGTTAAAGGAGAATAACAGTGTTAGAAAGAAAGAGAAAAACAGTGAGAAATAGAAATAGCAGAACAGTCGAGTAAGAAAAGAACAAAAGAATGAGTTGCGGGGATAGTAGTAGAGGATTTACTTACTGAGCATTGTTGTGCTCACCCCGTTGTTCTTCTCTGTTTTGCAGGAAATAGGAGCAGCGGTCGGATGGACGTCGAGGAGCGAAGTATTGGCACCAGTCCCACCATATGATATTTTGTATTAATTAGAAAGTTTTTAATACATGGTATTTTGTATTTGTAAAGAAGTATATTTTTATGAGTAAAGAAAAATTTGAGCCCACTATCTTTCATATTATATACATATCTATATTTTACATAGTACGTATTATAAGAATAGTACTAAAGAGGAGTTGTTACATTGATCTTTCAGGACCAGAATACCACCGTAAGAAAGCTTCCTCATGGCATCAAGTTCTGCTCCAGTTTTATGGTGATTAGTACCATGTTTGGGCTATCAAGATGAAAACATACCTGAGGGGCCATGGTTTGTGGCAATATGTGGAGGAGGAGAAACAAGTTCCCTAACTTGGACCAAACCCACGCTAAACCAGATGAGATTCCATGAAGAAGAGGCAGCCAAGGCTCCAAGAGCATTGTCTTGTATACACTCGCCATGAAAAATCAGGTCTTCTCTAGGATCATGGCGTGTGAGACCTCTAAACAAGCTTGGGACACTCTCAAGGAGGAGTTTGGAGGGAGTAGTCAGACACGCAATATGCAAGTTCTAAACTTGAGAAGAGAATTTGAAGTACTCAAGATGCAAGAGGCTGAATCTGTCAAGGAATATGTGGACATACTTATGGCTGTGGTGAACAAAATTAAACTACTAGGGGAAGAAGAACCAACCAGAGGGTAGTGGATAAGGTCCTGGTCAGCTTACCTGAGAGGTTTGAAGCAAAAATTTCGTCCCTAGAAGACTCTAAAGATCTGTCCCAAATCAGCTTGGCTGAACTGGTTCATTCACTTCAAGCCCAGGAACAAAGGAGGCAGCTGAGGCAAAAAGACTCAACTGAGGCAGCCATGTTTGCAAGTCAGAAAGGAATAGTACATGGAAGGGAAGACAAGAAATATGGTGGTGAAAAGATGGGAAAAGAGAAAAGCAACAATCAGGGAAGAAAACGTGGTGGACCAAGATCATATCCTCTATGTGTGCACTACAAAAAGAAGAACCATCTAGCATATAAGTGTTGGTTCAGACCTGGCATACAATGCAGGTCATGCAAACAGTTTGGACACATAGAAAAAGTGTGTAAAAACAAAGGGAATCAGCAGGAGCAGTAAGCTGCAGTGGTGGAGGTCTAGCAACCAAATCCAGAAACAGAGCCGCTTTTTATGGCCTCATGCGCAAACCAGAAGATGTGTGATGATGTATGGCTGATTGATAGTGGTTGTACAAACCACATGACCCCAAATCTGTCAAGCTTTATAAGTATTGATAGGCTTTTTCATTCCAAAGTCAAGATTGGTAATGGAGAATTTGTGGAAGTCAAGGGAAGAGATAAAGTTGTTGTCCCAACTCCATCAAGTACTAAATATATTTCAAATGTCCTTTATATACCCGAAATCAATCAAAGTTTGCTGAATGTGGGTCAAATGCTAGAAAAGAACTACTCCTTGCATTTTCAAAACATGTCTTGCATTGTAGTAGATAATCTAGGAAATGAGTTGATGAATGTGAGAATGCTAGGGAAAAGTTTTCCAATTGAATGGAAAAACTCAGCTTCACAGGCATTGTCTGGAAAATTTATTGAAACTAAAGTTTGGCACAAAAGACTTGGGCATTTTCATTATACAGGCCTTAAGGAAATGAGGAGGAGAGAGCTTGTTCAAAGCATGCCCGAAATTGAGGAGAAATAAGGGGTGTGCCAAGTCTGCCAACTGGGGAAACTCAGTAGACAACCATTTCCAACAAATCAATCCTAGAGAGTCTAAAAGCATTGATACACGACGATGTGTGTGGTCCCATCACAGTGCCTTCTCGAATCGCAAGAGGCACTTACAAGAAAAAAGTACTTTTTGCAACCATTTTTTTTTGCAATTAGGCAAAAATAGTTGCAGATACCCCACATTTAGTAACTAAATTTTAATTAGTCGGCCAAAGGGAATAAAATTTTAGGGCAAATTCATTCCCGCCTTTAGCGTCTAAAATTAATATTTTGCGTCTAATGTGATTTGTTGCCCAAAATATCACATCAGCGACTAATTTATTTAGTTGCCAATTCTTAGGCGAACACAATTGGCAACTACAACAAGGGATTCTGCAACTAAAATTATGGTTACATAAAATAATTATTTACAACTACTGAATAGTTGCTAAATTAGATGCAAATATTAATTAATTAATTTGTAACTATTTTTATTAGTTACAAAATAATACAATTACCAAAATATCCAAGCTTTTGACAATAATTACAAAGGGTCCAAGGTACATTTGGCAACTAATTATTTTGTGCATATTACAACTAGTTGCAAAAACTCATGTATAGCAACTAAAATATATTTAGTCGGTAAAAGTTGAATTTTTTTGAACCCAAATTTTCCAATAAAATGAAAAAATATTATTTTAATTTCTGACTAAAATTTTTATTGCATAACTAATTAATTAGTTGAAAATTATCTTCTTTTGACAACTAAGATTTTAGTTGCCAAATGTATGATAAATTTGGACGGACGCCCCATGTTTCGCTTGAAATAAATTAAAATTTTGGTGTCATTATTATAGGTATCCTCTCGTTGTTGACTTAGAGGTGTTATTGACATCTTAGACTTTAATTTCCTTATTGTCGATTTGGGATTCTCTGCAACTCTTAACCCAACACTGAGAACAAACAACTGTTTTCTTTTGCTTTTAAAAACACTTCATTTCGTATTTTGGCCACTACTTGCCTGCCTCCTCTCAAAACTCAAAAGCCAGCCCTCTCATTTCTTTTCTGTTCCTCTTTATTAGGGTTTCTGCTTGTTAAAAAGAGAAGCCTTGGGAAAAGTGGCACTGTTATTTTCAACAAATTGCTTTCTCTTCTCTCCTTAGATCTACGCCCACCGTTTCTATTTCACGCGCCGCCGACTTCTCTTATTCCTCCTCCGATCGTCTCAAGGTCCGATTGCCGTCCTCTATTTTTGCCTTCGTTTTTTAAAAGCTCTGTTTGGTTGTTGTTGACTGAACTGAGCTTGGAATCTCAGTAGCCAAGAGTATTCAACCCATCAAAGCCATTGCTACAGAGTTGCCACCCATAGTTCAAAGTAAGAATAAAAAGATTTCATTTAGTGATTCATAATCTTGGAAACTAGTTTAATAGTGTGCTGATCTGTTTTGTTTTGTTAGACACATGGAGCAGTGGGAGCACAAAGATTGGAATCAATGTTATGTTTTACTGTGATTGGAACTATTCTTTGTTTTGCTTACTCTGATTGGAACTATTCTGTCCCACGGCACCCACGTTTCTCTTGAACTAGTTAAAGATTGTTATGGAAAATGTGGGTATTTGAGTGACGCATGGGAGTTGTTCGATGAAATGCCTAAGAGAGATGGTGGGTCTTGGAATGCAATGCTTAGCGCGTATATATACGCAACATGGGTTTGCGGAGAAAGCGTTGGTATTGTTTGTAGGTATGAATAAGGCGGGGATTTTAGCGAATGAGATTAGTTTTGCTACCGTTTTGCGGTCTTGTGGTGGGGAATTGTAGCTTGGTCTTGCGTGGCAGGTTCATGGACTGATTGTGAAACGTGGGTTTTGTGGGAATGTGATTCTGGAATGCTCGCTTGTGGATGTGTATGGGAAGTGTATGGTTGTGAGTGACGTGAGGCGAATATTTGATGAGATAGAGAATAAGAATGCTGTTTCTTGGAATGTGATTGTTAGGAGATATCTTGAGGCAGGGGATGAGAATGAGGCTATTTTCATGTTTTTTAAAATGATTAGGGAAAATATTAGGCCCTTGAATTTTACTTTTGTTAATGCTCTAATTGCTTGTTCGGTTTTGTCCAAGTTAAAGGAGGGGATGCAGATTCATGCGGTTTTTATTAAGAATGATTTGGAAGGGGATGAGGTGGTTTTGGGTTCCCTTATTAATATGTATGTTAAGTGTGGGAAATTAGAGGATGCTCATAGGATATTTTACCAACCGGGAAAGAGGGGTTTGATTTCTTGGACTTCTATTATGTTAGGATATGCAACAAGTGGGAGAATTAGAGAGGCAAGGGAGCTTTTTAATGAGATGCCTGAACGGAGTGTGGTCTCTTGGAATGCAATGCTGGCAAGGTATACTCGTGCCCTTCAATGGGAAGAGGCTTTGGATTTTGTTTTTGTTATGCAAAAAACAACTAAAGACATTGACTATGTCACTGTTGGGTTGCTTCTAAATGTTTTATTTAAATGTGTGATTGATTACAATTACAATAACAAAACAAAACGGCAATGAAAACTTCCAGTTTATGCTAGGGTTAATTGCTATAATGGTTTCCTGAAAATGGGTTTATGGTTTATAATTTTGTTGTGATCATTTTAGAATCAAGTCTTGGATAAGAGTGGAATATGAAAGGATTGGCAGACCATTGATTTTAGATTATATACAGCCTTAGTGGAGGAGGATTTTATGCTTGTAATTTGATCTTCTGCGTTATCTGGTATGATTTGTATACTATAGGTTTGTTGTCTTGTATTAACTAGTTCATTTATCTTTAGGTACCTTTGGCTGAGTTTTGAGAAATGCATATAAAAGGAAACTGAATCGATTTATTTATGCCCATTTTGTGTGTTGTTTATAATTTTGTTGTTACATTCAGTGTATACTGGTCAGTTCTTTTGTAGGTGTCTATTTTATTCTTTTAATGACTACAAATTTGAAAATGAAATGTTTTCTTTGTAACGATCGCTTCTGCTTTCTAGTTTAACTGCAGGTTTTTGGACTCATTCACGATCTTGTGGCTGCGGACTTAGTTATAATTTATTCAAGTCTTTAATCCTTCAGCTTTGTAGAACTATTTATTTCTGAATTGTTTGTCACATACTTTGGAGCACTGCATGAGTGTTCAGCCACTAATAAATTAGTCGTGAAAACCTATTGGATTCCAAATTCAGCGTCTAAAATGACTATAATTAATTACTAAATTTTGGTCACTAAAAGATATATTCGATCATTAATAAAATAGTCGCGAAAACCGTTTGGATTCTACATTTAGCGTCTAAAAGTATTACAATTAACTACTAAATTTTGGTCACCAAAAGATACATTCGTTGACTAATAAAATAGTTACGAAAATCTTTTACAAAATTACCCTTACATCTTTGGCATCTAATTTTTGTGGGATTCGCGACAAATTATTAGACATTAAAACGTACATTTTGCAACTAATTGATTAGTCGCTATACAATTTTACCAAATTACCCTTGAACTTTTAGCATCTAAGTCGGGGGACTAATTTGACCAGCATTTAGTGACTATTTTCTTTGAGTGCAAAAAAAAAAAAAAAACTTTTCACGTCTAAACCAAAATTTAGATGCACTATGAATCTACGACCAGTCTACCGTAACTAAGGGGTGACTACCAAATTTAGACGCTAAAAATGTCTTAGCGTCTAAATATGACTTTCTGCGTATAATTTTGCTAGACGTAGAATGCCAGTTTTCTTGTAATGAGGTATTTTATGTTGTTTATAGATGATTTCACCAAGCTGTGCTGGGTTTACTTCCTGAAACAAAAAGGTGAGGTGGCTGCAATGTTTAAGGGTTTTAAGCAAATGGTGGAGAATGAAACTAGTTTGAGTTTGAAAACCATCCAGAGTGATAATGGTTCAAAGTATACCTCAAATCAGTTTCAAGAACTTTGTGTTGGGTCTAGAATAAAGCACCAGTTGAGCACTCTTTATACACCACAGCAAAATGGTGTGAGTGAAAGAAAAAACAAAATCATAATGGAAATGGCAAGGTGCATGCTGTTTGAGAAAAAACTTCCAAAATTTTTCTGAGCTGAAGCTGTAAATACAGTAGTCTATGTACTCAACAGGTTACCAACTAAAGCCCTTGATAACAAAACACCATTTGAGGCTTGGTATGGAGAAAAGCCAAGCATCAACCACCTCAAAGTATTTGGAAGTAATTGTTATGCTCATATTCCAGCCTACAAGAGGAGTAAGCTGGATGAGAAAGCTGGAATTTACGTTGGATACAATGACTGTCCCAAAGCATATAGGATTTATAATCCTAAGACCAAAAAATTCCTGGTTAACCGAAATGTAAAAGGAGATGAAGAAGGGCTGTGGAACTGGGATAGAAACGAAATTGAGATGAGTAATGGGCTAGAACAAGGAACAGACTTAGCAACTAATCAGGATGCTTCAGATTTCAGTTCTGATTCTGAAGCAGATTCTCCAGTCAGGGGAACTAGAACTTTGGCTGAAATTTATGATAGATGCAACTTGGTTTTGATGGAACCAAATGGTTATGTTGAAGTAGCCAGAGTTAAAGAGTGGAGGACAGCAATGGAAGAAGAACTTGACATGATTGAGAAGAATGCAACTGGGAGGCGATGCAGCACGAGCTGGAAGAAAAGTCATTCAAGTGAAGTGGATTTATAAGAAGAAACTGAATCCAGATGGTTTAGTTAACAGGTACAAAGCAAGGCTTGTAGGGAAGGGCTATGCACAGCAGTTTGGGGTCGATTTCTCTGACACTTTTGCACCAGTTGCAAGGCATGACACCATCAGAATTCTTCTTGCAAGTGTAGCCCATTTCAAGTGGAAAGTCTTCCAAATGGATGTGAAGTCTGCTTTCCTAAATGGGTGGCTTAATGAAGAAATATTTGTGGAGCAACCTGAAGGGTATACGGTTGAAGGGCAAGAGGATAAGGTGTATCTCCTTAGGGAGGCTCTTTATGGCCTAAAACAGGCCCCTAGGGCCTAGTACAACAGAATTAATGAGTTCTTGATAAGTTTAGGGTTTGAAAGAAGTCCAAATGAGCACACCCTATATGTTAAAGAGGTTGATGATGAAAGGATATTTGTATCCTTGTATGTTGATGATCTTCTAGTGACAAGAACTAATTCTACACGGCTGCAAGATTTCAAAAATGAGCTGCATAAGGAATTTGAGATGACCGATTTATGGGAGATGAGTTTCTCTTTGGGAATGGAAGTGTGGTAGTCTCCTTATGGCATATTTATCTCCCAAGAAAGGTATGCTAATGAACTACTCAAAAAAAATTCAATGGAGAATTGCAAACTTATCAACACACCTTTGATGCAAAATTTGAAGCTGTGCAAAAATGATGGAGCTGCTAAGGTTGAAGAAACTAAGTACAGAAGCATAGTTGGGTGTTTGTTGTACTTGAGCGCAACAAGGCGGACATTATGTATGCAAGAAGCTTACTCTAGGTTCATGAATGAACCAAGTGAGCTGCATTTGCAAGTAGCTAAAAGAGTCATCCGGTATATTAGAGGATGTCCAGACTTGGGAATTTGGTTCAGGGAAGTTGAAAATCTTAGCCTACATGGTTTCATCGACAGTGATCGGGGAGGCTCCTTGGATGATATGAAAAGTACCTCTGGATATGTTTTTTTCTTGAATGCAGGTGCCATAAACTGGAATTCAAAAAAGCAAGAAGTTGTAGCACAGTCAACTGCAGAAGCTAAATATGTTGTTGCTGCTGCTGCAATCAACCAGTTGGTTTGGTTGAGAAAAATTTTGAAGGACCTAAGGTTGGAACAGACGCAAGGAAATATGTTGTATTGTGACAATCAATCGGCAATTGCCATGTCCAAGAATCCAGTACTCCAAGGTCGCACAAAGCATATCAGAATCAAATATCATGCAGTGAGAGAGGCAGAGGAAAATGGTGAGGTAAAGCTGATTCATTGTAAGGGAGAAGAGCAAGTGGTTGACATAATAACCAAATCCTTAGGCAGATCCAAGTTTGAAGAATTAAGATTCAGACTTGGAGTTTCCAGCAAAAATATCAAAGAGTGTTGAAGTAAATGATATTTTCCTGGAAACCATTTTGCATGTTTAGTTTGAAAGTTTGGTGCCAGATTTGAACTAAAAAGGGGTTGTCTGTCAAGTGCAGTTTTTGTATTTTGGAAATGTATGTGAGTTGTTTAGGTGAAGACAGCCAGTGATTAAGGCCACCATATCTTAATGAAATTTGTGTTAGTTAAGAGTAGTTTAGATTGTATTATATTTAAAGATTATTCACACTGACAAGTTGTTGTAATAGTGATGAACTAGGTCCATATATCTCTCTGTTTATGAATGAAAAATATAGCCTTTTTGAAATCAATTTTCACTCTCATTGTTTAGCTCTCTCTCATGCACAAAAATCCTTCTTTCTCTTAGCAAATTGAACTCTGAAAAACTAACAAAAGCAACTACTGTAAAGAAAAAGTGAGGAGCAAGAAAGAAGAAACATACCTTCTTTTTAACCAGAGGATTTTCAGCTCCCACAATTTGCAGTTTAAGAAATGAAGTGTTGTACTCATCAAATGTGTCATTCATGTCATAGGATATGTCTTTGACCTTATTTAACCAATCTCTCACTTCTGTTCATTTCTCGTGCCTGATAGCATCCGGAAAAACAACTAGAATGTCTTTAAAGTTTTTGGCAATATTTTCTACTTGTTTGCTGACACCTGCTGCACGCAACACCTCTCTGTGTGTGTCTTGAACAAAGATTAATGAAGAAAATCGCTTCCAGACATAGGGAGCGATTTCAGAAGCCATAATAAAAGGTGATAATTGACTGAAGAAAATGGAGAAATATTGAGTTATCAGATGTGTTGATGCAGTGATACCTTGCTGGAAATGCATTAACATTGCAGGTTTCAGTTGGAATTGTTTTTGGAACCTGTTGAAGTTAGTTTGCTGCAGTGGTCCCCGTGCATGGCTGTAACATTTTGGTGTATTGTAGTTGAATGGCTTAAGTGTAATAAAGTCAGTATTATGGTGTGTTTTGTGTATGAAATATTAGTTGTTAAGTTTTAAATTTAAATTTGTAAATGTCTGCTGTAGTTGTTGAAAACAGTAGATAGTTGTTAAGCTGATGTATATAGTGACCCAGCTGAATGAAAAACTAAGACTTTTTGCATACATGTTTTGAGTACTCTTTTATCTTTCTTTTGCATTCTCCGGCCAAGAACCATCAAGATGGATTGTGTTTATGCTGTGAAAATTCTACCCATCCTTCTCTCTTTTTATACTGCATGGCATGGAAAGCCATAGAATATTTCATCTAATGGGGAAAATGAAGTCTTGCTCCATGGTTTAGGCATATAGCTTTCCCCATCTATTAACTAATCGTCAAAATCATTCCTCTCTGAATATGGCCTTTAATTTCCTAAAACAAGAATATGATGCAAGAGGGGAAAGCAAGTAAACGAAACAAAAAGAAAAGCAGATTCCCAGTAGCGAAAGCAAAAGCAAAATCTAAGGCAGCGATCTGATTAATTTCTCGCTTGATATAATTTTTTATCCGAACAAATATAAGAATTAATTCTAAGCAAAAGTAAAATTTGGTGATTTACACTTAGAATTTCTAATGAGTTTTTATACCAAAATAATTAATTATTTCTATTTTGATACGACTCCTAAGACGAATTGCTTCAAGTCTAAATACGTAATTGTAATAATGAGTTTCACTAAATCATGTTCCAGTATTGGATTGAGTAAATACAAGAAGTCGAATATTAAGGGTGTTTTAAACAAAAATGAAAGAAAGAGAGAAATCTCGACAGAATTTATGTTTCACTAAGTTATTCTTTTTTTTCTTTTAATTTGCAGATTGAATTTACTTGGATTACTAGCTAATACTGAAAATTTATGATTCTGTTACTATCATTGATCACCATAAAAACTGCTCGAGGCCAAAGCAATGAAGGAACAACTGATATTGATGAATGGAAGAAAGTTAATTCATGTTCTTGAAACAGAAAGTAAGTTTTGTCGATGAAAATAATTCTCAATCAAGTTTGTCATTGAATTGCCCGGTGCGGTTTCTCGTATTAATAATTCAAAAAAAAATTAAAATTAAAATAATAAGCAATTTTCCCGTTAATATACACCTTCATTACTGAACATGATTGCTGATTATGATTTTGGCATACTGTTTATATAAACAATAACATTAATTGTTATTGACTGAGATTTTACACCTGCCACATGATAGTTTTTCGCAGGCTTCAGTTTACTTTTACTGGCCTAAATGGATGAGCGTCAAGTTAAATTGGGAAGCTATTATGATATTGGAAGCTGACCACTCCATGTCTATATATATATATATATATTCCTTTCATCTATCGCAGAATTAATCTGATCGATAGTTAAAAGATTAAATGCAAATATGATGTGTGTATCAGCTTGTGATATGTTGATGTAATGCGATTGTAGTATCATAAACTTTCTCAGTAGTAGACTTTGTTCTTTGTTAAGACATCAATGTACAAAATAGTAAAAATGATCAAACAAAATGCTCAGGGCATAACGTACAACCAAGAAACACTTGTTACTGAAAAATTCATCTAGGAATGAGGAGTCGAGCCCGTAAATGTAGTCCTTCTGGATTTGATATTGATCACTTAAGCCAAAATGTGTTATAAGGAGACAAACATGAGTGAGAAGCTCTCCTCCTTTTCTAAGTGGTTGACCATCTTCTTTCCATTCGCAACGGTTTGCAGCATATGTCAACATTTCCACCCACACTTGACTTATCATCTCCCATGCTTCTTGGGTTTCCAACAATTTCAATTGCTTAGCAAGCTTACATCCATAAAATAGCACAGATTGACTTTTATCTCCTTTTATTTTTTCCATAGGAACTTTAGTTTTCACTTGGAGCAATGTCTTGCAAGCGTCAGTTTTTTGGGATATCAACATTAATTCTTCTTTGTTTGAAAAATCTCCTAGCCTCAGCACACGTATCTCTATACCTTATCTCACCAATACCTTTGGGCAACATAGATGGACATAAAATTAGAAGATACAACATGTAATCTGACAACCATTTGCTTATCTGATAGGCCTCTTCATTTCTATCAAAATTATCTGCTACATCATGGTAACAGAGATCAGTAGCAATATGCCAAAGAAGGAGGCTATGGTCGAATTCTACATCAGTTGTACACCACTGAAAGTCTTTAAGAAAGCCCTTCTTTTCAAGTACATAATCACCTCTCCGAGCCATTACTTGCTTGCACTTTTGTATGTCAAACTCATGGTGCATAATTTGATTACCTTTCTCCCAGAGCTGCTCGCAGATCGATTTCTGCAAACTAACATCAATGGTCTTCCAAGTTCTGTAGCAGTACTTCTCTAATATTTCATGGATGCCAAATAACTTCTGAACTGCGAGACATTTGGTTGGCTTCAAGCAAGTACTAATTAGGTTGTATTGTGCCATGGATCCTGACCACCTCTTAGGTTTAGTAAAAAGTGACTTATAAGGATAAGTAACAACACGAATGAGATTAGCGAGTGGATGTGTGTTCTTGATCAACCAAAGCTTTGTCCAATCAGAGAAAATAAGTAGGATGAATCCGTAAACATCAAGAACAAGAGCTCCTATTATCAACAAGTAAGTTATTGTTATGCCCAAGGAAACAAAGGGCTGACGTGGGAAAGTCATGTGAAGGGCGACCTGCTCCCGTCAGAGCAGCATGCACACGTCAGACCTGCCAAGTGATGTGGAGCCCACACGCGTCCATTCTCCTGCAACAAGTCGTGCGCTGTCAGCTTGGAAAAAGGGAAATGGGACAAAAAGCCAGATTATCTACCGACAATCACACCAAACCACGGATTTAGTGATGATTATACGCTTCGGTTCAGTATAAAATATGGAAGACCCCTTCATTAAGGGGATTCGACCATTCTTTACAAAAGGGCAATAGAAATCATTCTCTCTCTGGTAACTTTCTCTTTGACTTTTTCGTCTGATGTAAGTCAGCTCGCGACCGCGACCTGACACCTACTAATTTCAATACAAATCAGTGGACGTAGGATTTGCTACCTTAGCATCTGAACCACTTAAAAAACTCCCTTTGCATTTATTCCATTTTCAAATATCCCCTTTTTATGTGTATTGAATAGCCAATCAAAGTCGTACACGTAAAAATTCGTTGGTGCAAGAATCCAGCATCAACAGTTATAATAATGTCAACTGACTGGGAGAGCATGCTTGTCAATGATGAGACAGAAAGCAACTAATAAACATATTGCAGAAAATAATCTGATGAACCTGAGAATTATTCCTGTCTTCGAAAAAGCTATAGTCGCCTTGGTGTAGAGCACATCGTACATGAATCCAAGCTCAGCTGCTATCAGCTTTGTTGATGCAGTGATACCTTGCTGGAAATGCATCAACATTACAGGCTTCAGTTGGAACTTTTTGGAGCCTGTTGAACTTAGTTTGCTGCAGTAGGTCTAACGTGCATGGCTGCAACTTTTTGGTGTATTGTAATTAAATGGCTTAAGTGTAATTAAGTCAGTAATATGATGTATTTTGAGTATGGATTATTGGTTGTTAAAATTTAAATTCAAATTTGTATATGTCTGCTGTAGTTGTTGTAACAGTGGATAGTTGTTATGCTGGTGTATATATTGTTCAGTTTGAATGAAAGAATTAGACTTTTGTGCATACAAGTTTTGATTACTCCTTTTCTTTCCTTTGCATTCTCCGGCCTAGAACCATCAAGCTTGAAGGCGTCTTCAGGTGACTTCTTGTGAATAATATTGTAGCAATCGATTGGCTCATTAATTCCGAGAATAAGATCTGCAAAGAGATATTGGAACCTCTTGAATAGGTAATCAGCTAAATACAGATAATCAACCCCAGGATCGATTACTTCTGGCTGCACAACCCTCGCTTCATCAAGTGAGTCAGGCTCCACAATGGTGGATTCAAATGCTTCCACATAATTAGCGTAATCAGGTCCAGGATTAGGATCAGAGAGCAAGGAATCTCTGAATTGCTTGGTGCTTGAAGATCTGAGAACCCAAGTCCTCTCCCCATACTTAGTAATTCCAGTAATAAAAACTGGAATGGCAAGAAATGCGAAGGCATGGTTGCTTCAAGACCTGAAGAAGACATAAAACGCTACATCAACTAGGACAAGCAGCCCAACAAAATGTCTTAACTACAAGTTATTGTCTTCCATAGAGTAAGCGGTTATAGTATCTGGGCCACCAAGGTGTAGAAGAAGGAACGATGCCCAAAATGCTTGTAGCAGGTTGTTTGATTTTGAATAATTATTTATAAAATCTCCACTGCTTTTGGCAAGGATGCCTAGGGCAACAGTTGCTACCCAATATGCTGACATATATGCTAGCCAAACTAGGATCTGTATCCAGATTCTTGAAACATATTTTCGTCGTGAACCAAATATGATGAGAATGTATTGTAAAAAAAGGCTACTTAAAATCAACACTCGGATTTCCCATCCATTCCAAAGTTTATTGAATTCGTCTGAAAGATGCTGCATTTTGACCTCCTATATATATTTTCCTGAAAAATTAAAACGAGCAACTCAAATTAAAATGTAGAAAATATGTATATATATATTTACACACACTGGTGTTATGGAGAGAATATAATATTGATTTTCTACCAATTTAAATGGAAAAATCTATTTTGAAGTACGTACTTGGACAAGTACATGCATGTACGTATTTGAATAAAACTAGACGCACTAAAGGTAATTTTATGATAGATGTAGGAATGTTGTCGTAATAAAATATGGCTGGCTTACCAGAAAAAATAAATGCACCCAATTAAAGAAGTTCCAATTCAAATGCAGGTGGATTAATTGGGCTGTCTCTGATATTGTTGCCTGAACCACTAAGTGTCGCAACTCAAATTTTGAGGTCTGAGTTTGGAGCTAGACTCTTTAATAATAGAAAAGCAAGTGTTGAAGCTGAAGTGATAGCTAGACTCGTTTTGTTTTGCAGCCAGGGGACTGCAGTGATAGCTTCCAAACTTAACTTGTCAATGTGCTCATCCAGTTAGCCCAACAAAAGTAAGCTGAAGCCCGCGAAAACTGCGTCATGTAACGATACAGAATCTATCTTAGTAAGAATTTATGTTATTGATATAGAAACAATATAACATGTTCAAAATAATAATTAGCAATCATGTTCAGGAATAGAAGTGTATATTTATTAAGGAATAAATCATCCTTATTTTCTTTCCTTATTATCATGATTATTATGATATTGTTTTTCCTGATCCTCATGATTATTATGATATTGTATTTCCTTGTCCAGATTATGTTGAACCTATATATTTTACATTTTTCTCAATATTGAATATACAAGTAATTATACAATTCTACATGGTATCAGAGCAGTAATTACTCTTGTGTCCTAAAACTCTAAAAGCTGACAGTTTCACCCTGCATATAGGGTTTTATCTTTTTCTTCCTGTAGCCGCCTCCCTTCAACTTTGTGATCTTACAAAGTCACCCCTACAATTTTTTTTCCTTATCATGACTGTTCAACTTCCTCGGCCCCAGCGACGGTTTTTCTTCTGATGGCCACTCTTTCTTCTTCTCCAATCATCTTCTAATCAACGCCTACCACTGTCCACTTGTCTCCCTGTCTTCTCTGGTGACTTTTTGTCTTAATGGCGTTGCTTGCTCTTCTCCACCGCCACGATCTGCATTTCTCTGGCGACTTTTTGTATTCTCCAATCAACTTCTTGGTTTGCTTTCTTGGATTGTTTTTTCATGGCTGATTCGTCATCTTCAGCTACTACCATGACCCCCACCACTTCCGACGTCCTTTTCCTGGTCCAATTTGCATCCTTAGTTGTTCAACCAACGATCTCCCTGCCATCCTCCTCCCTCTCCATAGGCGGTTTCCTTTACCCACTACCACCACCTTTCACCTCCTTCATGACACACCAGCAAGCTCCTCTTACTCAAGTGCTCACTTCCACGATCGGATTGTCTCACTCATCGACACTTGTTTCACCCCAACTACAGCCTCTATTGTTGTCACCCTTGCCTACCATAGTCAATATTGGAAGCTACTTTTCGTCTCTCATGGGGTGATACGTATCACACCTGGAAGTCCCAATTTCTTGATGTCCTTGGCTATCCACGACCTACAACATGTCATCGTCGGTGAGGCTGTCCCCCCAACACCTTTCCTCTCCGATGGCACTACAAGCCCAACTCATTCCTATTGGTTACAGACTGACAGATTGGTTCTGACATGGATCAAATCTACCATTTCACCCTCTATTGTTGAGAATCTTTTATTGCCATGTACCACTGCTACTGAAGCCTGGACCATACTTGACCATCGCCTGAATCCTCTTTCTGGGGTTCATCTTCGATCTATTCATGATCGACTTCGCAATCTCCGAAATGTCACTAACCAATCAATGACTGATTATCTTATTGATGCTAAATCTATGTTTGATTCTTTTTGTGCAACAAGTTTTCCAATTTCGGAATCTAACTTTGTGGAATATAATGTTAATGGCCTTGGTCCAAAATACCAAGGTTTCATCACCATTCTCTATCTTCGGCCTTCCACTACCTTTGATGAATTGTTTGATCTTCTAGTTCAGGAAGAGCGACTTCAATAGAAAAACTCAAGTTTTTCCACTCAGGTTGTGACCATGGCTGCTAGCCGCACTTCCTCACATTCATCTAGGTCCTTTGGCTCTTGTTCTAACAGCACAACTATCGTTCCCGCAATTGGGGCAATCGCAGGCTAGGTCGTGGTGGTCAAAATAATCAGTCACGCCAACCACCTCTGCCTTCTTTCTAGCCTCCTCTGCTACCTACTCTAGCTGGTGTTCGTCCATAGGGTGCTTGTCAGATTTGCAACAAACATGGGCATTCCGCTCATGTTTGTCCCCAGCGTGGAAACTTTGCATATTCTGCAAAGATTGTGTAAGTAAATCGATGGGTAGAAGCAACGGAAAATAAAATTATTTCTCATCGATTACTCTGATTAACCCAAGATCAGGGTCTGATATGTATATATTTTACATGCTTAAATTGAAAAAGGACAAAGATAACATCAATCCAGACAATGATCAAAGATTTTACACACGTTTGGAGGCTCCTTCAAATGTCTCTGGATTTACTTCCCTACTGATTCAATGTAGAACTAAACGAATGGTGATTCCCATGAAGAAAATCTAAAGAACCAAAGAGGGACTTGCTAGATCCACAAATTGGCTTCAAGAATCAAGTTTGAATAAAATGAAATCTTTGATTCAAAAACAA
Source organism: Pistacia atlantica (assembly GCA_026229545.1). NCBI lineage: Eukaryota > Viridiplantae > Streptophyta > Magnoliopsida > Sapindales > Anacardiaceae > Pistacia > Pistacia atlantica. The sequence continues at coordinate 16,820,195 of CM047910.1, forward strand.
ATGGGGGAACATGAGTGAAGGGTGAAAAGGGGGCTGCCTTTTTCTCTCTTTTGATTGAATGAATAATTGTAGTGCAAGTTGTTGAAACCCTATTCCGTTAAGGAATACACATAGGTTCCAACTCTAATCCACCCTTGTATCCAAACACCCTTCTTAAAGTATTTTATTTTAATTAATTATTATTGTAATTAAAATCAATTAATATATTTATAAAATATATTAACATTTAATTGATAATAATAATTCATTTAAATATATGTGTACATATATTTAAATATAATCTCACTAATTAAATATAGGCAAAAACCTCAGTAAATTTAATTGCACTGTGAGATTACCAAAATACCCTTTTGTCCAAAAAACGAAAATACCCCTTGCACAAAATGATTCTTAAATTATCTTCTAAGTGCGTGACCCGTAGGCTCCTCATCATACCGGCAGTGAGTAGTATCGCGATTAACACCAATTAATCGTCTCACTACACACAGACCAAGATTGGCCCCTAGCAAGGCATCATGGCCACCCGATAAATTCAGATTTAGCGAAATAGCTACCTATCAATGATATGGTTACCGTTCAATCAAATCCTTTTATCATCTGTTATCTCATCGAGATTGAGGTACATAAATAGTATCAACCTTAGTTATTCTAGATGTGCTTATATTCAGTTACTAGACCAATGACCGGAATAATGAATTGGATTGGGCAACAACTCAATCCCATGTAGCCACAAATTTAATGTTATTGTCATTTACTAAATTGCGCAGTGAGATAACTTGTCCCGTACCCGGGAGTGATGAATTCTCTATCGATCCACCATAGTCTTGATACACTCCTCGATGCATCCAATCATTATCTTATTGATAGCTATAAATAGAACTACGTTAGGCTAGTGTCAAACTACATCAATCGGTGCATAAGGTGCTCTGGTGATCTCAAGTTTAAGGATCACATGCACCACCATTCATTAGAGGATTTGTTCCATAGACACTAGGGTTACAATCTATATGGAATCCTCCAGTGGGTCAGTCTAGTGAACTTGTCTACCGCAAGCACCCTTGTGTTGCACCAAGTTGTTAGCAAACAACCTTAATAAGTGAGATCAGTCACTGCCTTTCAGTAGGGTTATTCAACACTATGATAGCCTTACCGTACTACCTGTGACCTTAGTCAAAATAATACTAAGGCTACAGACATTTCTAGATGGCCACCATATGTGATTTTAGGGTTCTCACTATCAAGATTTGAAACACTTGATATTCTAATCATGGTTCTACCATTCTAAAGACATATGTCAATACATATCAATATGATTTACACGATATACAATAAAATGCCTTTTATTGATCAATGAATATTATTACAAAGAGTCAATTCTACAATAATTGATTGGCTCTAAGGCACCTACTCGAACAGACTGTTGCTACGCCTTTTGCTATTATGTCTGTGTGTGACCCCTTTGACTCCAATTGGGTTCTTGATTCAGGAGCCGTACATCACATGACACCTAATGCTATTACCATGTCCTCTCCTCAGCCTCATAATGGTACGTCTTCCGTTCTAGTTGGGAATAGTCAGTCCTTATCTATTACTCATAAGGGTGATGTATGTTTGTCCAAGTCTCATAATTCTAGAATTATTTTGTCTGATGTTTTGTGTGTTCCATCTCTTCATAAAAATTTATTGTCTATTCATAAACTTACATCAGATACTAATTCAATTTGTATTCTTGATTCATCTGGCTTTGTTATTAAGGCAAAACGGACAGGTCAGACTCTTTTCTCTAGTCACAACAATAATGGGTTATAACAATGATCGTCCCCTGTTGTCATCGCCCTTTCATCCGTTTGTGTCTCGTCTGATGTTTGGCATCGTCGTCTTAGACGCCCTTCCCCTTGTTGTGCTTAAGACTGTGCTTGCCTCTATGTCCAGTCAAGTTCAAGATCTCTCTGCCATATGTCCAGTATGTCCTCTTGGTTAAGGCTATTGTCTTCCCTTTACCCAACGGACATACATGGCTCAATCTCCTCTCAGGCTTCTTCATCTTGATGTGTAGGGTCTTGCTCTTGTCATGTCATTGTCTTCTTTTAAATACTACTTGTCTGTTGTTGACAATTTCAGTCAATTTACTTGGTTTTTTCCTATGTCTAAAAAATCTGATTTTACCGAGATTTTTCGTAAATTTCAATTAACGGTTGAGAACCTACTCTCATGTTCTATTAAAATTGTACATTTTGATGGTGGTGGTGAGTTTGATAACAAACTGTTTCATTTACTTCTTGAGTCCTATGGTATTACTCATCCACTGTCAGGTCCTTACTCTCCTACTCAAAATGGTATCATTGAGTGGAAACATCATGACATAGTGGAAAAAGGAAGTTGCTTTTATCACAAGTTGCCTACACCAGTGCTTAAGCATCATTGTCCTTTTGAAGTTCTCTTTCAGCAATCTCCTGACTATAGCCTCCTACGAACTCTTGGCTGCACTTGTTATCCACCACTTACCTCGACTACTACTCACAAACTAGCCCCACGCTCTACTCTTTGCATTTTTTTGGAGTATGACTTGTCATATCGTGGGAACCAGTGCCTCTATATTCCTATTAGTCGTGTATATATTTCTCGATATGTGGTGTCTCATGAGACAACATTTCCTAATTATGTCACTGCTACCATTTCAATGCCATTTCATTCGGATTTTTTACCTTTGTCTGTTCCATCCATAATGCTCTAGCATTTTGATCTCTTAATTCTAGGCTTGCCTCTCCATCTGCACTAGCTAGGCCACCATCCTCTACCACTGCAGATCAATCTTTTGATTCGATTCCATCCGACTCCATTGGTCTTCCTCAATCCCCATCAGCTATTACTCATTCTTCTTCCATCGAAGATTCCCAATCATCTCTCTTGACGCCTATAGATTATATGCCTCCTTGTTCTGCAACACCACCACCACTAATCCATCAGAGGTACCATAGTCTCTATGATATTATGGCCTCCTCACCTCATGTGCTTCTACATGCTCTTATTGTAGAGACATTGGATCCTATGTTGCATGAGCCAACATCCTTCAAGCAAGCACAATATGTCTCTCATTGGCGCCAAGCAAAATGTGAAGAGTATAATGCCCTTCTATAGAATAATACTTGGGTCTTGTTCCACCTAATCCTCATCAGAATATTATTGGTTGTCGTTAGGTGTACAAAGTTTAACGTCGAGTTGATGGGTTTGTTGAATGATACAAGACTCGTCTATTGCAAAGTGTTTTCACTAGTAGCCTAGTGTGGATTTTGGTGATACTTTCAATCTCGTTGTTAAGCCCGTCACTATACGCACTATTCTTGCTCTTGCCATAATGGATGGTTGGTCGCTTCTTCAACTTGATGTCAAGAACACATTTCTCCAGGGTTATCTAACTAAAGAAGTATTAATGGAGCAACCTCCCATTTTCATTGATTCATAGCAATTGTCTCATGTATGTCGACTCATTAAAGCTATCTATGGTCTTAAGTAGGCTCCTCGTGCCATCATCTATACTCCTTTTTTTATTGATCCCGGATTTACCAATAGCTGCTCTAACTTCTCTCTCTTCATCCACCACACATCTAGATCTATTGCAATTTTTCTTGTCTATGTGGATGATCTGGTTGTCACAGGTTCGAGACCCTCACTATCACAGATTGTGTTTCTTCGTTATACCCTGCATTTGTATGCCGAGACTTGGGCTTCCTTGGCATGGAAGTTGTTCGGGATAATAATATGATGTATCTGTCTCAGTGACGTTATGTGGTGGACTTACTTTGACGCTTCCAACTTGATTCTTGTGCTCAATGTGCTACACCCTTTGGCTCTTCCAAAGCATCCCAGTCCTTGGATGATGACCATTTTTCGGATATGAATCTTTATCTTAGTATGGTTGGTGGTCTTCAAAATCTCACACTTACTAGGGCAGACATTGCCTTTGTTGTGAATCAGGTTGCTCAACAACTGTTTGCTCCCACTCAATGTGATTTGCGTTTTGTCAAGTGAATTTTTTGGTATCTTAAGGGCACACTATTTCGTGGTCTCACTTTTCATTATGACCTTAGCCTTCATCTTCTTGCATACTCTGATGTTGATTGGGCTTCTGATGTAGCTATTTGTTGTTCTATCTCTAGTGGTTGTGTTTTTCTTGGTCGCAATTTGATATCTTGGACTGCTAAGAAGCAATCTAATGTGTCTCGCTCCAGTGCTGAATCTAATATCATGCTCTTGCCCATATTACTACTGATGTTCGGTGGTTTTGTTATTTATTACGTGAGCTAGGCATTCCCTTGTATTCTTCTCCCTTACATCTCTATGACAATCAATCTGCTCTACATATGGCTGTTAATTTTGTCTTTCATGCTTGCACTCAGCATAACGATATCGACTTGTACTTCATTTGTGAGTTGGTTTCTCGTGGAGCTCTTCATCTTCGTCATGTCCCTAGGGGTGGAAAAAACCGGTTAACCAAATTGGTTTATCCTAAACTTGAACTGAACCAGTTTTCGGTTTTTTAAAGAAATTGAATCGAAACCGGTCCAGTTTTCTTTGTAAATTGGTTTCTAACCATACCAAAAATTCGTTCTGGTTAACTCTAATGGGTTGGATAATTCAATCAAACCCACCATTTTGACCCAATTTGTTTTTTTTTTTTTTTGAACAGGTTTATTCAAATGGGCCACCTGCTGTAGTGCTATTGTTATGTGTTCTCAAGTGAAGATTCATAGAGGGCAAGTGACGATGGTCGACAGTGACTAGAACGACGATATATGGCAATTGTACCTGAAATGAATTGAAAATTGGTTTAGGTTTTTAGCAAAAGAGACAGGGTTTCAGAGAGAAACGAGAATAAATCAAGAGTAGTATTGTTGTAATGCTGATATGTGTGTCACTATGTTGTCAAGTAAACATGGAGGGTGAGCGACAACAAGAACTAGTGATTAAAAAGATGGCGGCTGTAGCTTGCAGTGAACTGAGATGAAAATCAGTGGGCGCAAACGACAAACCAATGCGAAAATGGGAGAGGGTTAGACAATGTCAAGCGAAGGTTCACACCTCACAGAGGTTGAGCAACAAGGGTGGAAGGTGACTGGAAAGATGGCGACGACAACTAGCAGTGAACTGAGATGAAAATGGGAGAGGGCTAGACAATGTTAAGTGAAGGTTTAGTGGTTCACAGAGGTTGAGCGATGACGGTTGATGGTGACTGGAAAGATGGGCGACGGCAGGTTGCAACTAGTAGTGAGTTGAAAATGGAATTGTTCGACAGCAGCGCAAAAGAAGTTTTCTGAAAAGTGCCACTGGAATGGAAAATGCACATTAGTGAAGACCTACGGATAAATTTTTTTAAAATTGAAAAATATAAAATTATTTTTTTATTCATTAAACTGTTTAAAAATCCGGTTCCAGTTCCGGTTAAACGTTTTGGTTATTTCAAAAAACCAAAACCAAACCGAAATTGGAAAAAAAAAAAACCAAATTTTTGGTCCAGTTTTTCGGTTTGGTCCAATTTTCAGTTTTTTTTTTTTCCACCCGTACATGTCCTTATTGCCTTTCAGCTTGCGGATATATTCACCAAAGGCCTATCTCATGAGTGATTTCAGTCACTTTGTCTTCAATTGCAGCTCTGATATCTACCGCTTCAATTGTGGGGGAGTATTAAGGAATAAAATCATTCTTATTTTCTTTCCTTATTATCATGATTATTATGATATTGTCTTTCCTTATGTTCATGATTAATTTCATTATTAGGATGATTGTATTTCCTTGTACAGATTATGTTGAACCTATATATTATACACTTTTCTCAATATTGAATATATAAGTAATTATATGATTCTACAATATTCCCAGGACAATCGCCTAGTATTTTTTTTTTCCCCTTGAAGTATAAATATGAGGAACCACGCCGAGCAATTTAATGACAAATCAGACATTGATTGTAAACTTGTTTCATTAACCACATTTACTTTCTGTTTCAATATATGAATTGACTTTCTGTGATTAACATGAATTGACTTTCTGTGATTAACATGAATTAACTTTCTGCGATTGTAACAGAATCATAAATTCAAGTATTAGCTAGCATGGCTAGGAAATTCAAGTATTAGCTAGCATGGCTAGGAAATTCAAGATCTACCTATTAAAAGACAAAACAGTCCTAAAGTGCTCTGATGTGCTTTAGAAACTAACCAATCTGATCCTTGGGGCATGAGATAAACCATAAGAGTCCTCTCCGGTCCTCTTCTGAGTTCTGACATTATTCTTAACTGTTGAAGGTCAATTTATCTGTTGGTGTTATTAGATACAAGATTAGAGTAAAGCGTTCGACTAAGAAAAGAGATACCGTTTTGAGGTTGAAATTGAGAAAAAGAAACTTACACTTTAATGGTGCCTTAATGTTAGACAATCCTCCATAATAAAATCTTCTGTAGATGGAATTTGATGTTTGGTATAGATTAAATAAAAGAGAATAAAATAACTTGACATGAGGCATCTTTTGATAGAGAAACGGGTATATTAAGAACCTTGATTCTGTCAGGCTTGTGTCACACTTTAGCTTTGACATTGACTCAGAAAAGAAATTCATGGCAAGTTAAACTTGTTAAATAATGAATATGTTTTGATATAAGGGAATCGTGCCGCGGCACAATGCTGCAACACACAAATAGCAGGGAAGCATACTACGACATAGAAGAAGAAGCTGGAACTTAAAATTTCCAAAATGCTTAATGCCTAGGCATGTTTTAAGAAATTCAATTACGTCCAGATTTGAGAAAACAGTTTGTTTTTAGTTTAAATTGCAAATGTTAAAACTGACAATTTAAGTTATTTAATGTTATCTTGTTTAGTTATGTAAGTTGTTTAATGTTATCCCTTTACAAGTCTATAAAAGGAGAATTAGAGTTGTATTTTAATGTGAAGATTATATGAAGTTTATGTTGAAATAAAAGTTTTCTTTCTTCAATTCACAAGCTTCATTTTTTTCAAGTCTAGATTTTATTTTTCACTTCTCCGATTTCTAACAACTGGTATCAGAGCAAAGTTTTCTTAAGGGATTTGTGGAAGTGTTTGTTATTTAGATTTGTGAGGATACACTAGAGAGAAAGAAAGGGTAGAAGAAAGCTTGAATTGCATAATGGCTTTATCAAATTCTTTATTGCCACTAGTTCTATTTTTTACAAGAATTCACTACCATATTTGGGCAGTGAAAACGAAAGGTTTTTCACAAGCTACAAATTTGTGGGATGTCACCAAGATAGAAGGAGATTTTCCCGAAGAGCGAGAGGATCCAACAATTGCGCAATTACAATCGTATATAGCATAAAGCAGGAAAAGATCAAGGGCCCTATCTTACTTGCATTCTGTCATTTCAAACTCAATTTTCATGAAGATCATGACCTGTACTACGGCTAAAAAAGTTTGGGATAAATTGTAGGCGAGTGTCCTAAGAAGAAAACAAGGGAACATGAAGATTCATTCATGTTGAAAAGGTAAGTTGAAAGATATGAAAATGGAAGAGACGAAGGGTGCATTAAAGTATTTAGATTGATTCATGAAGTTTGTGAACGAAGTAAGGATCTTGGGAGAAGATCTTTTAGAAAAAAAGAATTGTGTAGAAAGTCCTGGTAAGTTTGCCAGAGAAGTTCGAATCGAAGATTTCGTCTCTTGAAGATTCAAGAGATATTAAAGCCATGATGTTGGCTGATTTGATGAGTTCTCTTAAGGCACAAGAGTAGAGAAGAAAGATAAGAGATGAGAGGGGTATTGAGATTTCTTTACATACTAAAGCAGTGATCAACCCGAATTTCTCAAAAGAAGGAAGAAAATTGAGATATGGTTCAAGAAAGACAAACTCCAAGAAGAAGGACTGAAGTCAATTCTCTTGTGGTAATTGCAAGAGAAAAATCATTCAAAGGTCGAATGCTGGTATAAGGGGAATACTCCACCACCCCAGAAATGCAAATTCTATAATGGGGCCGGTCACTGTGAGAGAAATTGTTACCAGGAGTAGTCACAACACTAGTAACAACTACAAGCTAACGTTGTTGAGAATGAAGAGTTTTTATTCTACGCCTTGAAGAAAAGGCCCACACTCAAAGCATGTAAGAGTGTTTGGTTGAATTTGTTGTAAACATGCTTTTGAGACTCAAGTTGAAACTTAGAGGGTGATGAAGTTTGCAACATGATTGTCTGCAGGGATGCCAGTGAGAGGACTCTAAAGATGTCTTGAGACTCTAGTTGAAACTTGGAGGTAGATGAAGAATTGCAGCATGATTGTTTGCAATGTTGCTGGCAAGAGGACTCTAGTGATGTCCTAAAAGAAGCATGCAGTAGAACATGCTTTCAACAAATTGAAGTTGTGAGAGACTCCAATTGAAATTTGGAGAAGAAGAAACCAACACTTAAAGCATGTAAAAGTTTTTGGTTGTTTTATGCTTACACGAGAGGAGGAGTAAGCTTGATGCAGGTTGTGATCATGCCAATTCGGAACATGCTACCAAAACGGTTCAAGGAGGAGTGTTAAATAAAAAAACATGTTTTGCTAGAAGGGAATCGTGTCACGACACAATTCTACAGCACACAAGTAGAAGGGAAGCATGCCGCGACACAGAAGAAGAAGCTGGAACTTAAAAATTCCTGAATGCTTGATGCCTAGGCACGTTTTAAGAAATTCAGTTACATCCAGATTTGAGACAACAATTTGTTTTTAGTTTAAATTGCAACTGTCAAAACTAACTATTTTAGTTATTTAATGGTATCTTGTTTAGTTATGTAAGTTGTTTTACACTCACAAACCAAGCATATTTCACCGAAGTTCTTTTACACTCATGAACTCCATAAAATCGAGAGATTGATGTCAAACAAATACACTTCAGTGATAATCTTGTAGATTTATTCACTAAGGCCTTACCAACATCAACATTTAAAAAGTTAGTTTATAGCATCAGTAAGCGGTGGCTCAATAAGTTACTAAATTAATTATGCCATCATGACGGGGAACAATGATCCAAAAGAGCATCGATTAGGGGGAGTTTTTAGAAAAGGTTTATTGTACTGGACAGATGTGCACTGTGTTTTTTTTCCTTGATCAAATTTTGTCCCACTGGATTTTCCTAACAAGGTTGTTAACGAGGTACTATTCTGCACGTCCAACACCATTATACAGTTCATCATGTAATTTTGTTTCTTTGCTTAAGGTTTTTGTCCTACTGAGTTTTTCCTAAGTAAAGTCAACTATAATCGTCTATAGGCGATGGATTTTATTTGGTGGAGATCCAAGGGAAAGTGTTGTAAAGAAATATGGATCTACCACCATTTGACACCTTTCATCATACCATTGCCACCTCTCGACACATAGCAAAAGGTGGCAACAATTTGTGGCACCTAGCTGCTAAATGGCAAGTTTTGATTAGCTTGGGGGTGGCAAGAATTACTATATAAACCCTTCCCTCCTCTGTAATTTTATAGTACTAATACAAGAAGATAATAAATATCAACCCTTTTACTGTTCTTCTATTTCAATAGTCTCTTATCTTTCATTTGTTGTGCATTAATCCTAGAGCCGGCAGTGGGCCGTACCGACCCATGACATGGCATGGAAATATATGGGTTGTGCCCTAGGCCTTAAAAAAAGCATGTGGGCCCCCCTGTGCAAGGGGGATAACGACTATTTTAAAATAATTGTTACCAACCCCAACCACCCCACCGCTGCTACTGGGGTAGGAACATTAATGACTATTTTAAGTTTAAAATAGTCGTTACCCCTGTGCATGGGGGTAGCAGCTATGAACGACTAGTTCATATATTTTTTTTATTTTTTTCCTATAAATACCCAATTATTTCTCTCTTTTTTTCACACTCAATTCCAATCTTCATTCTCCTTTCTCTCTCAACTCTCAAGCTCACATAATCTCTCTCAAATTCTCAATTATTTTTTTCCTCGAATTTATTTTAGTTTTTAGTCAAATTTCAAAATGGATCCAAATTCAAATGAATTTAATCATTTTGATAAAGAGTCACCACCACAAAATCTATCACAACCACCCCCAGAGAAAAAAAAATCAATGCTTTGGGAGCATTTTACTCAAACTCAAACACAAGAAACAATTCGTGGTGAAATCATGCGACGTGTAGTGTGCAAATATTGTGGTTCTAATTTGGCCTGTTCGAGTACAGGTGGCAATGGGCATCTCCAGAGGCATATAAACAAACATTGCAAAAAAATGTCACAACATTTAAAAGGGCAACAACAAATTTCATTTACAAGGGCATATGTTGCATCGGTATGTGATTCAACTGGTGTCAATCAAATAGTGTAATGGGCGAGATTTCTAGCTTCACATATAGTCAACAAAACATGAGAGATTATATGGTCAGGTACGTTATCGCAACCGATCAACCTTTTTTATATGGTGATGATCCAATTTTAGAATGGTATATGCAAAATAGTGTACAACCTACTTTTAGGAGAGTTCCTAGAAATACTTTAAGAGATGATATTTTTAGAATTTACAATGAAATGAAAACAAATATTAAAAATACACTTAGTAAATTTAATGGAGTTATTTCGTTTATTTCTAATTTATGGACAGCCACTAATCAAGATTTAGGATATATTTGTGCAACGGGTCATTTTATTAATTTAGATTGGCAACTAGAAAAAAAAATTCTTGCATTTCGTATATTAGAATATCAACATACTAGCATAACTATTTATGAAGAATTAGCTAAAAATTTTATTGAATATGAAATAAATGATAAAAAAATTTCTCTCACATTTGATAATGCATCATCAATGATAGAGTTATTGATATTTTGTCAAAACAATTAAATCCACCGTATGAAGGTCAATTATTTCATATTAGATGTGTTTGTCACATAATAAATTTAATTGCACAAGATGGAATAAAATCAATTGAAAATGAAATATCTTTAATTAGGCATGCAATTACATTTATTTCATCATCTCCTTCACGTTTATAACAATATCATAGTATGTGTAAGCAAATAGGGTTACAAAAGAGAAAATTGAAAACCGATGCTAGGACTCGTTGGAATTCCACATATTTAATGTTAAAATCTAGTTAATCATATGAAAATGCTATTACACAATTTTTTAATATAAAATAATATGATCATTTATTGACTAGAAATCATTGGGAACTTGGTTTTTCCTTAATGAATATTTTAGAACCTTTAAATGATGCTACTGAACAATGTTCTGATATTTATTATCCTACCACTTGCTTAGTCTTATATCATATACTATATATTAGTTTTATTTTTAAAGATTATAGATAGCATGTAGTTTTTGGAAATATTCCAAAAAAAAAAAAAAAAGGAAATAAAATTTAGAAAATATTGGGAAAAAATGCCTATATTGTTTGTTTTAGCTACTGTAATGGGTCCTAAGGTAAAATTATTAGGAGTAAATAATATGATACAAGAAATTTCAGCAAACCTAGAGACCCCATTAAAAATTTCGGAGGAAGATGTTAGAACTTTATTATTTCAAATGTATTCACATTATGAAGTCAAACATGGAAACACGACAAGTATCATCAATGTCAAGTTCCTCCAAAGGTAAAAAATAGCGTATTTGGTCTATCATCACTAAAGGTAAACAACCGATAGCTACAAGCTCTTCATATGGTGAAATTACAAATTTTTTTAGCATGGATCATTTGGCTAAAATTACGATTCAAAGTGATCAATTTGATATTCTTCGATGGTGAAAAGCACATCAAAAGACTTATCATATACTTTCCACAATTGTACGTGATTTACTAACGTCTCTAGTTTCTACTGTAGCATCATAATCAGCTTTTAGTGCAAGTGGGCGTATATTGGACGAGAGAATATCAAGTTTACATCTAAGTGTTGTTGAAGCTATCATGTGTATGAAAGATTGAGTGGCGGCTGATTTCAAGCTTTAAAATCATGTTGCTGAAGATATATTTGAATATTTTAAGAATTTAGAAATTAATGAAAATGAGGATGCATACTAGTTCTTAATCCTAATTTCTAAGTTTATATTTATAATTTATAATTATAACTTCTAAGTAATAAAAAGTGTTGAAATTCAATTAATATTTCAATGTCTCATTATTTTATTATATTTCATAGTGATTATATATTTTTAATTAATATAAATAAAAAATGTCACTAAATATAACATATAAAATATTTTTATAATAATTATTAATAATAAATCAAAATTACCATAATTTATAAATATTAAAATTAAATATTTTTACAAAACACGTGGGCCGGCCCATGGCACGGCCCAAGGCACAGTACGATATATAAGGGGTCATGTCGTGGGCCTTCAAATTTTGTGGACCGACACAACATAAGAGGGCACGAAACTATGCGAACCTTAGCATGGAACGACCCATGGCATGATAGGGCTTGAATTTTTAGGCATTGCCACCACCAATTAATCCTTATAATTGTTTTATATTTGGTAAAAATAGTCCCTTATCTTTCATTTGTTATGCATTAGTCCTTATAATTGTTTTATATTTCGTAATTTGTTTACAACAGCGATGATTTTGTTTTTTGACACTGACATTCCGGGTATAGCTTCAGTGCCATAACGACGCCAGTCACAACTCAGAAGAGTTATGAGTTCCATTTTGCCTTTGTGTACTTGCAAATGGCAATCAACAATATTTCTATTTCCATTGCATTTACACTCCAATATTCTTCTACATTCGTAGAGCTCCAAGTCCAAGTCTCCTTCAGCTTTGTCCACCATGCTCCATCCACGAATTTGCTTTCATCCTCATAATTCAATTTTATTGCCAAACCCAAACCCTGAAACAAAGGCCAATAATCAGAACTAGCCAACAAAAGCTAGTGGAGTTTCAAGTTCCAACAAGGTCTTTGAACTTCAATGGAGGAGCCTCTTCTTCACGAACTTCACTGATCATTTAGGCAGAGCTTTGGACCAAAAGGGTATAATTATTTTTTAGAGATGATGACAATCTTGAGAGGGGCAAACCCATTTCTCCAGAGCTCCTTAAAGCCATTGAAGAATCAAGATTTTCTATTATTGTTTTTTCGAGTAACTATGCCACGTCGTCCTGTTGCTTGGACGAACTTGAAAATATTGTTGAGTGCATGAAAGAGATGGGACAAATTGTTGTCCCAGTTTTCTGTGAAAGCTTTGGGGAGACCTTTCATAAACATGAAGAAGCTAATTTTGGAAATGAGCAATTGCAGAAATGGAGAGATGCTTTGACTAATGTGGGTTATTTATCTGGTTGGCATTTGAAGGGATAGGTATTTTTTCCTTGCTCTATAGAAATATTGTTCATTTCTTTTATAGAATTTTTAAGGGTAATTTGATTAATTTAGCAAAGCATATTATTTGTGTTAGATTTCAATATTCCTGTTTGTAGTGCTTAAGCTTGTGGGTACTGGACAATATGATTAAACTAAACAAGTTCTAACACATTTCCCCCTAAATTTGTCTCAAGTTAATAAAGTTTGCAATCTTTATTCAACCTCTAGTTATGAATCGAAGTCATTTCATCATGTTTGAATTTGGCAAAAATCATGATTTGAATTTGTGGATTTTGGATCAAAATTTATATTTATGGGTTGATCCAGGGTCTTTAAGACATTCTCTTCTTAAACTGCTAGCCTGTCTTATTGAAATCATAGATTCAAGAATTGGAATTCAGCACACTGTTGTGAATAATATATTACGACATTTTCAGATATAACTGATATAATTAGACTTCTGTGTGTATATGCATGTATATGTGTGTGTATTATTAGATGCATTATCGTACTACTTATTCTAACATTAACCTTGTGGATTCAGAATTACTGCCGAATATGAAATATAAATTATAGAAGGGTTGTCATTTTTCTACATTCTTTGCAGAAGTGTGGTAACATTTATCCAAGAGATTGTTGAAGGAATATGAAGTCAGTTCATGTTCTTCTTCCTGAAGGTCTTGAATTTCTTCCCAACAAATTACAGATTCTTAAATGGCATGGACAGCCACTAAATTCTTTGACATCGAGTTAAAAAGCCCAGAAACTTGTTGAACTTGATATGTCACATAGTAGCATTGAACTCCTTTGGAAGGATATTGTAGTATGATTATTTCCTACCGAACATTATTTCATTGAAAATGTTTTGAGTTTCAAGGATGATGTCCTTTCCTTTCTGTTTTCTATGTCTCGGAAAACATTTAGATAATTTGAGAATCTTCATAATGAGTCACACACAAAAGCTGACCAGAACTCCAGATATCAGAGGAGTTCCAAATCTTGAGAGCCTTATTCTTGGAGGTTGTACGAATTTATATTAGGTTCATCCTTCTATTGGTGACCTCAAAAGGCTGAGTGTATTATATCTGAAAGACTGCAGAAACCTGCAGATTCTTCCAAGAATAATCACTGGATGGAGATCTCTTTAGGTTTCTTTTGCTCACTGGCTGCTCAAAAATTGACTAATTGCCAGAGAATTTGGGGGATTTCGAATGTTTGAAGGAGCTTGATGCTGGTAAAACTGCCATAACAAAAGCACCTTCATCCATAACTCTAAAAAGCCCAACTCTAACCACCCAATAATGTCTCTCTCACCGTTTAATACAAGCCTCCATCCATGAAAGTTCCCTTCATATTCATCATTCAAATGCAATGCCAAACCCTGAAACTAAACACAATACTTGGAACAAGCTAGCCCAAGTTTAGTAGAGTTTTCAACTTTCAACAATGGCTTTGAACTACAACGGAGGAGCCTCTTCGTCTTCTTCTTCTTCACGTCCCTGGTGGAAATACGATGTTTTTGTTAGTTTCAGAGGAAGGACACTCGAAAGAACTTCTCCGATCATTTATGCAGAGCTTTGTATCAAAAGGGTATGATCGTTTGTAGAGATGATGACAAGCTTGAGGGAGGCAAACCCATTTCGCCGGAGCTCATTAAAGCCATTGAAGAATCAAGATTTTTCGTTATTGTTTTTTTGAGAAACTATGCGATGTCATCCTGTTGCTTGGAAGAACTTTTGAAGATTGTTGAGAGCGTGAAAGAGATGGGGCAAACTATTGTCCCGGTTTTCTATGATGTGGATCTGAGTGATGTTCGTAAACAGACGGGGAGCTTTGGGGAGGCCTTTCATAAACATGAAGAAGCTAATTTTGGAGCTGAGAAGTTGCAGAAATGGAGAGATGCTTTGACTGACGTGGCTAATTTATCTGGTTGGCATTTGCAGGACAGGTATTTTTTTTTTTCTTGCTCTACAGATTGTTAATTTCTTTAAGGAATATATATGGGTGATTTGATTAATTTAGCAACAGCAGATTTTGTACGATAGATTTCAATGTTTTTGTTGGTATAGCTTAAGCATGTGGTTACAAAACAATGTGAATATCCCATAAACAAGTTCTCACTCAATTCCTCCTAAACTAACCTCTAGTTGTAAATCCAGGGCATTTCATTATGTTTAGCACAAATCTTGATTTAAATTTGTTGATTATGGATGAATAATCTGTATTTATCGGTTTATTCAGTGTCTTTAAGACATTCTCCTCCAAAATTGCAAGACAATAAAATCATAGATTCAAAATTGTAATATTTCCAGGAGACTTTCATTTCATTTTTATACTTAAAAATAATCGCATTTGTTTTAATCTTTGGGGCTTGATTGTTCTTTTTTTCTAGTGGAATAACAGTTTAAACAATAACATTTTCAAAGTTTCCTTAATGGTTGTAAAAGTTCATGCAATGCCAGGGCTGAACAATGTTCAATGTTCTTTATCTTTAGCTACTCGATCCCATTAGTGATCTCATGGTTCTACTTCTATTAAGACTGAACTGTCTACATTAAACTGATACTAAGAGAATGAAATTTTACTTTTATTATGAATTCTTCACTTGTATGACTTCAAGTACAATATGAATATCTGAAATCTCTGATAATGTGTAGGTAAACTGATACTCCACTATGTCTTTGTGGCCACGCTGAGCTGCAATGTGAATTGGTAGCATCCCTTTATCATCTCCTCGAATACTATGTAACTCATCATTCTTCTTCAACCTTGCCATGACTGCTTCCACCCTTGGGGATGCAGCAGCAAGAACAAAAGAAGTATCCCCATCAAAATTTTTACTAGCTCGCCATATATTTTACCAGTTTCTGACAAACATAGAGGAACTTGCCGCAGCTGCAATGTGGAGGGCGTCGTTGTTGTCTGATATCTAACTGTTAAATACATTCAAATTTTTTACTGAGTAATCTTAATGAATAGATATCGATCTTAGCTGCTATATTCAATAAAACTGCACGCCAAAAGAAGAACAAAGAAAGAAAGAAACGGATTGAAAGAGTTACCTCTTTTGGTACAGAGCATTCCTCCACCTCCTGGCCTCTTCTCCTCTGCCTTCTAACTGATTTTTGGAAATTGTGGGAAAGCTTCCTTAAGGGGATATTTGAGAGGTACAGATTTAGAGAAAATTTGAAGGTATTAAATAGGTAAGATATCAGACAAGGACGACACTGCTCTCCACATTGCAGTTACGGCAGGTTACTTTCTCTATGTTTATCAGAAAATTTTGATGGGGATATTGCTTTTGTTGTTGCTGCTGCATCCGGAAAGATGGAAGCTGCCAAGGTGATGTTGAAGAAGAATGAAGAATTACCAAATATTCGCGGAAACAATAAGATGGTACCAATTCACAAAGCAGCTAAGCATAGCCACAAAAGACCTGGTTAGGGGTTAAAGAGAGTGAGGGGTATGTTCCATAAACCAATGTGAATAAAGGGGATAACGCTCTGAAAGACTGAATCAACGCAGTCTCTTTTAAAGGAGTAAAGAGGTGAAGAAGATTTTGTAGTTCGCAGCGAGAAAAGTTTATTTTATTGCTGGTATTGGTGTTGATATTAAGATTCGTTTTGTAAAATATTAAAGCAAAAGCTGTGTAGATTAAATTTATTGGTCCCTTCAATTCCCAAAGAAACATCTTTTACATATTCGTTTTGTAAAATATTAAAATGGAGGGAAGATGATTTTCTCCATTTTTTATTAAAACCCTTTAATCTTTTATATATTCGTCATCTGTGTCAAGTCGGTGAATATTTTAGTCGGTAATGTGATTGTGAGCACATGGATTAGGCATGTGGATGTGGTGGGAACTAGGAATATTGACCCAATTTTATGATTAATCTATACAGCATGAAAGGCTTAAGAATATATTTAATAGTTTTCCTGTTGATTAGCTCAACTAATTAATGAATTCAATAAAAAAAGACATTATTAGGTTGGACATGATTACTATTATTGGTTTTAAAAATGTAGGAAGCCATGTTGGGTAATATTATGCCAACACATTTTCACAATCCAGACGTGGCATTGTCATGCCAGTTCCATCACACCTAAGATGCAAAATGATTTTGACTAGTTTAAAGAAACGAACGTTCCTCTGTAGGGAATGACTAAGATTATTCCAAGAAAAAGAAGAAGGTAAGGAACAAGGTTGTTCCTTCACAAGGGACAGTGGTTCCTGAAGGTCTTCCTTCATAGAGGATGGCCGTTCCTTCTGAAGGAACGACTATTTGTTTCTTGTAGTGCCCTGGTGTAGTGGAAACTGACATGACAGTGCTAATACATTGACACGTTAGGGTTGTAAAATTATGTTATAAACGTAGCATTTTTCGTAAGACCAAAGGAGAAATGTACATATTTTATTTAGGGTATATTATGGAGAATTACAGATTAAATAATTTTATGCAAAAACAAAATATTCTACAAATGGGGACTCTCCTTGTCTTTGCTTATTTATCAAATTTTTTATCTTTATTACGTAGATGAGTTGAAATTTAGATATTTGGGTAATTTTTATTTTGATCCAAAAACGATTACAAAATGTTAAAAAAAAAAATGAAATGAAAATATTCAAAAAAAAATTGAAATAAATAGATAAACAAAATTGAAAATGAAAGGAAAATGTTGAAATAAATAAATAAAAATTTTAAAAAATGAAACGAAATATTAGAATAAATAAAAATGAATTTTCGCCGTTGCCGGGGATCGAACCCGGGTCACCCGCGTGACAGGCGGGAATACTCACCACTATACTACAACGACTTGTTGATAAAAGCATAACATTTATATTATTTAATGTTTTCTATAAGGCTAGACCTCAAATGATGAGGGTTTTCAGTGCACCTCCTGGAGAGATTAGTTAGTGAATACCAACAACGCGTCCAGGGTTTTATCTCCCTAGATTTTCATTTAGCCCCCTAATAAAGTATCAAAATCTCCCCTAATATATAGTACTTTTGAGAAACCATGGGGGCGTTTAATACTTTCATCTCTCAATGAGATGAGTGATAAAAATCTTCAAATGGTAACAAATTTTAGGGTTTTTATATTTTCATATCCACCTTGAGAAATGAGAAAATACGGCTCCGTTTGGTTCACAATTTTGTGTTTTTGGGAAAAGTTTTTTGAAAAAAGTTGAAAAAAAAAAGTTGAATTGGGCGGGTATTACGATGTAGGATTTACAAATGGATAAAGACCCCCTATGTTTGTTTTTTTACAAAACACCCCTTATAATAAAACATTAAAAGTTAACAAAAACTCCCCCAATCCACCCTCAAATACGGACAGCCGGCCAGCACCACCGAAGGGTGGTCGGAGTCGCCGTAACAAAAACATTAAAAATATTTAGGGGTATTTAATTGAATTAACAAATTTAGGGGGTTTAAAAAATGTTGAATAAAGTTGAATAATATTGTGAGTTTTTGGGTATTTTACTGTTTAACTTTTTTGGAAATACTAAAAGTAGTATTCCCAAAATCCAACCAAACGAAGCCTACATTATTACCAAAATAAATTTTACTGTAACTAAAAGAAAAGAGACCATCAAGTTATTGCAACGACAATCGGCATAACAACTTTCTAGAAAAATAAAAAAATAAAAAATAAAAAAGAGTTAATGAAATGTTTCCACCCATAAAATACCATTTCACTACCCAAATGCAAATACTATGTTTTCCTCTGGGTTGGGTGGGAAATATATTGATTTACGGGAAAAAAAAAAAAAACCATTTTTTTCTTCTCTTCTTATCCACTTCCGTTACCGACAATTGCCATCAGCATTGGGGGAGTGTCGACGACTAGAAAATCAGCAAAAAAATAACAAATACTGCAAATAAAAATTCCTCAATCATCTTTCAACCCAACAAACACAAAAACCCAACAAACTCAATTGATTCGATTAAAACTCAAAAAACCCTAGAGTGGGGAAGTTTCAATCGCCAACTATTGATGAGCAAATGAGATGAAGAATGTTGCGTCTTTTGGAGAGGAGGATCCAAGGAGTTGATTGGTGGTGGCAGAGATGATTTCCAACACTAGAAACGATCGAAAATCGACTTGGGAGTTGAAAGGTCGCGTGGTGCACAATCGACGATCCACGAGCAAGGGACAGTGATGGAGGTAAGGGTTTGTAGAGTGGGTTGTGGGGAGTCGATTGGTGGTGATAGGGACCATTTCCAACATTATAAAATACTGAAAATTGGCTTGGAAGTTGAAAGGTCGCACAGTGTATGAGTGACGATCGGCGAGCAAGGGACAGTGATGGAGGTGAGGGTTTTGTAGAGTGGGTTGTGGGAATGTGATGGTGTCTGCAGTGGCAAATCCAGCTTGAAGAGTCGGCCGTGCGAATGGAGGTGGTGGTGGGAAATGGTCAGTAATGACGGCAAATGGACGCTTGGGCTTTGTAGAAGAGGTGATAGGGATTTTGTGGGTAGTTTGGGAAGTGATTTTGAACGTTGAGATTGGTCAGAAAACAGCCAAAACCATTGACGGTGGTGCTGCTAACGTGCACCATCTCTTGCTAATGTGCGTTAACCCTTTTCTTTTCACTTCTCTCGGCTAAATGTTTGTTGATCATTTTGCTCTCACTAATAACGGACTTTTGACTATTTTGCCCTTCCTTACACTGAAAATTACTTATAAAACTGTACTTTAGGTAGTAAAAGGGCATTATAAAAGTGGACGAGTATGAATTTGTCAAAATAACAGTTTATTGAGGTCGACGTTCTCGATCGCTTCAAAGAGTATCTTGAAGAAGAATCAACGGTTAAAAAAGAACATTGTCTTGAATAATACGTACATACTTATGAAAAAGGTTCTTTTGCCAAATCATGATTATTACAACACGATAAGGCTAAGATAGTTCCTTGTTACTGAGCTAATTGGATGGATGTTATTATCAAGATTGCAAAATTTGAAGTTCTTTCAAGTGTATCACCGGGAAATGAACTTAAGGAAGTTTCAATTATGTTCGTGCATAAAAATAATTTAAATTATGGGAAATTTTTATCGAATATTTTTTAATGGATTCCATATAATCGGTTAAACTAGAGGCTTTTTTGTCTGAAATACACAAATTTCATTATATTCCATCAACAATTCCTTGTTATAAACAAACATGGTAATTCTATTCCATTCCTTTCTTGAACATTCCTGTTCTTTTCCCATTTCTATGATTCTATCCCTTGTTCCTATTTTAATCGAGGAAGTAAACGCCAGCACAGGGGAAGTAATTTTCCCGATAGATAATAGTACAGTATACAGGTAACAGGCCCAGAACGTTAAGGGAAAGGGCAGAAGGATTCCAAATACAAGAAAATACATCTCAAAAAAACTGAGATGATTTTTACACTAACCGAAGAAGCTAATTTTGGAGCTGAGAAGTTGCAGCAATGGAGAGATGCTTTGACTGATGTGGCTAATTTATCTGGTTGGCATTTGCAGGACAGGTATTTTTTCTCTTCTTGCTCTACAGATCGTTAATTTCTTGAAGGAATATATATGGGTGATTTGATTAATTTAGCAACAGCAGATTTTGTATGTTAGATTTCAATGTTCTTGTTGGTATAGCTTAAGCATGTGGTTACAAAACAATGTAAATATCCCATAAACAAGTTCTCACTCATTTCCCCCTAAATTAACCTCTAGTTGTAAATCCAAGGCATTTCATCATGTTTAGCACAAATCTTGATTTAAATTTGTTGATTATGGATGAAAAATCTGCATTTATCGGTTTATCCAGTGTCTTTAAGACATTCTCCTCTAAAATTGCCAGACAGTAAAGCCCTAGATTCAAGATCTTGGAAATCAGCATACTGTTGTGAATAATACATTACAACTCATTTGAGTATTACTTATATAAGTAGACATTTGTATGTGCATGCAGGTATGCATGTGTACTATTGGAGAATATGAATATTTAATGCATTATATTACTTCTTATACTAATATTGAATTAAGAATTACTGTAGAATTAGAAATATAAATTATAAAAAGGTGGTCATCTTTCTATACTCTTTGCAGGCATGAGGCAATATTTATCCAAGAGATTATTGAGGAAATACGGACTAGGTTGAGGCTCTCATTCTCATATGTTGCTAAGGGCTTGGTTGGAATAGATTCACGTTTCCAAGAAATCAATTGTTGTTTAGGTACGGGGTTGGATGATGTTCGCATTATAGGGATTTGTGGGATGGGTGGCATTGGTAAAACAACTATTGCTAGGGTTGTTTATGACTGCTTTTCCTATAAATTTGAAGGTAGCAGCTTTGTCGCAAATATCAGAGAGATTTCTGAAAAATTTGGTTCATCTGCTTTAGAAGAGCAACTTCTTTCACAAGCTCTAAGGGAAAAGAATATGAACATATTGGACATTCATCGAGGAATCTATTACAGGCTGCAGAGTAAAAGATTTCTTATCGTTCTTGATGGTGTAAATGAATTAGAACAATTAGAAACATTAGCAGGTGATCATGAATGGTTTGGTCCTGGAAGTAGAATCATTATAATCACTAGAGATGAACATCTGCTTATCGCTCGTTGTGTGGATATAATATACAGGGCCAAGAGCTTAGTTTCCAAGGAAGCTCTTCATTAGTTTGAAGGCCTTTAAGCAAAACCATCCTGCTGAAGAATAGATAGAGCTTTCTAGGAGCATTGTAAGCTATGCTGACGGTCTTCCATTAGCCCTTGTAGTTTTGGGTTCTTATCTCAGTGGTAGTGTAAATGAGTGCACACAAAAAGCTTAAAGAAATTCCTGAGAGGAAAATTTTTGATGTACTCAAAATAAGTTATAATGGTCTGGAGGAAACAGAGAAGAACATTTTCCTTGATATTGCATGTTTCTTTCATTTGAGGAAAGTAACCCAAGTGACTGGAATACTAGAGGCTTGTGATTTTTTCCCAGAAATTGGACTTCGAGTTCTGGCTGATAAATATCTCATTTCAATTGACAATGACAACGATAGGTTATATGTCCACAGTTTGCTAAAAGAAATGGCTCAGGCCATTGTTCACCAAGAATCTCTCAAAGATCTGGGCAGACGCAATAGCTTATGGCTTTATAATGATATCCATCATGTACTTGAAAGGAAAAAGGTAAGTGACCATAAAATTATATTGGTTATATGTAATGCTTGTATCAGTTCAAGAATTTAACTTCTGCTTTACTTCACTTTTCCTTGTTCTTGGTGAATTTATGGGGAACAGAAGAAGTGGAGGTTATATACCGACATTCATCTGGATCAAAAGAGATATCTGTGGACGCTGATGCATTTGTAGAGAAACTTGAATTTCTTCTTCCCAAAGGGCTTGAATTTCTTCCCAATGATTTATGGATACTTAACTGGCATGGATACCCTCTAAAATCATTGACATCAAGTTTCAAAGCAGAGAAACTTGGTCAACTTGATATGTCATATAGTAGCATTGAACTAATTTGGAAGGATATAGTGGTGTGATTATTTCTTTCAGACCTTTATTTCATTGAATATATTTTTAGTTTCAAAAATGATGTTCCAATCCTTTCTGTTTTTTATGTCTCTGGCAGAATTTAGATAAATTGAAACTCTTCAAACTCAGTCATTCAAAAAAGCTGACCATAACTGCAGATATCAGAGGAGTTCCAAATCTTGAGAGACTTATTCTTGGAGATTGTTCGAATTTATATTAGCTTCATCCTTCTATTGGTGACCTCAAAAGGTTGAGTGTATTATATCTGAAAGACTGCAGAAACCTGCAGATGCTTCCAAGAATAATCTCTGGATGGAGATCTCTTTAAAGTTCTTTGCTCATTGGCTGCTCAAAAATTGACTAATTGCCAGAGAATTTGGGGGATTTTGAACGTTTGGAGGGACTTGACGCTGGTAAAACTGCCATAACAGAGGCGCCTTCTACCAACATGAACATTGAAATCTAGGGGGAAATGTGTGAGAAGACACACTTGTTGGAACTGGTTTCGGTACTTGTGCCAGCAACAGGCACAAGTTCCATAAGTTTTTCATTACCTTCCCTAGTAAGTTTATCGTCTTCGACTGGACTTGATTTAAGTTACTGTAATCTCACGGAAGAAACCAACCCAAATGATTTTCGCCATTTATGTGCATTTAGAAATCGGAAAACTCTTATACTGTCTTATTGCCTGAATCTTCAAGCTGTGACGGAGCTTCCTTCAAGCTTAGAGAATCTAAGCACATATGAGTGCCTATCTTTGAAAAACTTTGGTGATCAAGTATGTCACAATTTTGGAAATTCTACCTTCAAATTTGTTTCAGATTGCTCGAGAATCAAGGTGATGAAGATGTGGCAATTTTATTGCTAAAACATCATTTTTCTTGTTAGCAAAAGTCAGGATCTTATTATGTCGCTCAACTTCGCTGAGAACCAAGAAATCAACAATCCACACAATGCAATGCTAGTCAGTTCTGCCCGCTCAAATATGAGTATCCTTTATAAGGTATCTTTCATCCCTCATATTTTTAATCTATCCTTTTACCTGTCTTTTAACACCATGATTTT
Organism: Pistacia atlantica; assembly: GCA_026229545.1. Taxonomy (NCBI): domain Eukaryota; kingdom Viridiplantae; phylum Streptophyta; class Magnoliopsida; order Sapindales; family Anacardiaceae; genus Pistacia; species Pistacia atlantica. Next base: position 16,844,078 of record CM047910.1, read on the forward strand.
AATGTTACAGGATCTTTCTTATACTCGTTTTGTCATGCTGAGACTTATTGCTTTTCTGCCTAGGAATTGAATTCTAGATTGGTTCAGATATCGGGCTACGAGCACTTCATTAGCCATTCAGTTGCCTCTTGTTGTAGATAATCATGCAAAATCTTACAGATATTGCATGATTAAGTGTATAAATCTATAATAGGATATTAGGATTGTAATCAATACGTAATAGGAACAAATCAGAAAATAGAGTGTATAAATCTATAATAGGATATTAGGATTGTAATCAATACATAATAGGAACAAATCTGTAAAATAGGAAGTTAGATTTTTTTATTTCCTAGATTAGATTATTTATTTCCTAGATTAGTTCTTTATTTTCCTATATATTGATGTATAATTTGTCAATACAATATGAGAAAATTACAATCAGTTCTCTGTTTGTAACATGGTATCAGAGCAATTCTAGGTTGTTTTTTTTTTTTTCAATTCGTTTTTTTTTCGCCCAAGTGAGCATTATTTGTGAGTCACCCTCGAGAGTGGCCATTTTTTTCTCACCGCCTGCCTAGGAAGAAGCCTCGTCTGCCGATCGACCATTCCTTGAAGTCCGGTCACCGGAAGAGTTCCTCAGTTTCTCTGCCAGGTCAGAACAGTTTTGTCGGTTTCTATTGGTATCAGTTTTGTTGGTTTCTGTTGATATAGAGTTCGTTCTTTGAAGAGTTTCTTTTGTTGGCTATTTTTCGTCTTCTTACCATGGCTGATAAGTCTATAATTGATATGGTTCCTGTAATGTCAAAAATTACGGAACATAAGCTTAATGGGTCTGATAACTATTTTGATTGGAGTAAGACAATTCGTCTTTATTTGCGAAGCATTGGTAAAGATGATCATCTCACCAAAGATTCATCTGAAGACGATTCAAAACAAACATGGTTGAGAGAGGATGCCCGGTTGTTCTTGCGAGATACCCCGGAATCAACGGTGAGGTACTTGGTTTAATTAATCATTGTGAATATGTGAAGGAATTGATGGACTATCTAGATTTTTTGTATTCTGGGAAAGGGAATGTTTCTCGTATTTTTGATGTATGCAAAGCTTTTTATCGAGCTGAGAAACAAGATAGGTCTCTTACGGCCTATTTTATGGATTTTAAAAGGATATATGAAGAACTTAACATTCTTCTACCGGTGAGTGCTGATGTGAAAGTTCAACAAGCTCAACGAGAGAAAATGGCGATTATGAGTTTTCTAGTGGACTCCTCGAGTTTGAATCGCTAAATCTCGGGTGTTCTTGCTAGTTCTGAGATCACCTCCCTCCAAGACATATTTACTAGGGTTCTTCGTACAGAAAGCACTCCATCTGTTCAATCAAGTAGTGCTCTTGTAAGTCAGAATCATGACACTGGGCGTTCATATAACAGGAGCAATAATAGAGGAGGGGGTTCGAATTATCGTGAGAATCGAAGTCAGGAGTCAGGAGGGATTGTGTGCTACTATTGTCATGAACCTGGTCATACAAAGCGCACGTGTAGAAAGTTGCAAAATAAGGCCCGAAGCCTCGGTATCGGCTCATGTTGCCCTCACGATACTTCTGAAAAGAAGGTTATGATTTCAGATGATGAGTTTGCCAAGTTTTCTCAGTATCAAGAATCATTGAAGTCCTCATCTACTTCTATCACTGCTCTTGCCGAGTCAGGTAAACCAAATACATGTCTTATTTCCTCATCCTCCAAATGGGTCATTGATTCTGGTGCCACAGATCATATGACAGGTAATCCTAGTCTCTTTTCCTCATATCAGTCACATAATTCCTCGTCTAATGTTACTTTAGGCGATGGATCAACTTCTTGTGTTCTTGGAGTGGGTGCAGTTAACCCTACTCCGTTAATTTCCCTATCCTCTGTATTGAGTCTACCACAGTTCGCTTTTAATTTAATTTCTGTGAGTAAACTCACTCGTGCTCTTAAATGTTGCATCTCATTTTTCCCTGATCATTGCTGTTTGAGGATCTTACGGAAGCAATTATTGGTAAAGGACATGAATCTGGAGGGCTTTACATCCTTGACACACAAGTGCCCAGAACCATTGCATGTTCCAGTATTTCGACCCCTTTTGAGGCGCATTATCGGTTAGGACATCCTTCTTTACCATTGTTAAAGAAACTATGTCCTCAGTTTAATAAATTATCTTCGTTAGATTGTGAGTCATGTCAATTTGCCAAACACCACCGTCTTTCTTCAAGTCCAAGAGTCAATAAACGGGCTAGTGTCCCTTTTGAATTAGTTCATTCAGATGTTTGGGGTCCGTGTTCTAGTATGTCTAAACCTGGATTTAAATATTTTGTTACCTTTGTTGATGACAACTCTCGTGTAACTTGGCTTTATTTAATGAAAAATCGTTCCGAGTTGTTTTCTCATTTTTGTGCCTTTTGTGCTGAAGTTAAAACTCAATTTAATACTTCTGTCCAGACATTAAGAAGCGATAATGCCAAAGAATATTTTTCGAGTTCTTTTCAGTCTTATATGAGCCAGCATGGCATTCTTCATCAATCCTCTTGTGTTGACACACCGTCCCAAAATGGAGTAGCCGAGAGGAAAAATAGGCACCTTCTTGAAACCGCTCGAGCCCTATTATTTCAAATGCAAGTTCCTAAACAGTTTTGGGCCGATGCAGTTTCCACGGCCTGTTTTCTAATTAACCGCATGCCTTCCTCTATTCTGAATGGTTCTACTCCTTACAGTGTTCTCTTCCCGTCTAAGCCTTTGTTTCCTATTGCCCCAAAGATATTTGGTAGTACTTGTTTTGTTCGTGATGTTCGACCCCAAGTAACCAAGTTAGATCCCAAATCTCTTAAATGTGTTTTTCTAGGTTACTCTCGTCTTCAGAAGGGATATCGATGTTATTGTCCTAGTCTTAATAGATATCTGGTGTCACCTGATGTTACTTTCTTAGAAAACACCCCTTTTTTCCCCACTTCGTCTACCTATACACGTCAGGGGGAGGACGATGACTTACTAATCTATACTGTCACATCCCTACCAGCTACTCCCACACCTGAGTCTTCCCCACCTACTGTTCCTCCTCAGGCACCACCACTTGTCCGTCCACTAACTTCATTTCGCATTGTCTATTCTCGTCGACAAGAACCTCCTATACCGGTCCCTTCGTCGTTAAACCCAGTCTCCAGTGATCCCGATACCTTTGTTCCTCGTCAAGAAGACACTCAGACTTCATGTCCTACCCAAGACTCTTCGTCGTTGGATCCAACCTTGAATGATCTTGATCTTCCCATTGCTCTTGGAAAGGTAAACGTCAATGTACTTATCCTATCTCTTCATTTGTTTCTTATGATCACCTATCATCTTCTTCTTGTTCTTTTGTGGGCATCACTAGACTCGTCTCCTTCCCGCAATCTCCATGAAGCCTTATCTCATCCCCTGGTTGGCGTGATGCTATGATAGAAGAGATGAATGCTTTAGATGTTAATGGTACTTGGAACTTGGTTGACTTACCTATTGGAAAGAAGCCTATTGGATGCAAATGGGTGTTTCTTTGTTAAAGTAAATCTGATGGGTCGTGGCTAGGCTTAAAGCTCGTCTTGTAGCTAAAGGCTATGCTCAAACTTATGGAGTGGATTATTCGACACTTTTTCCCCGTGGCTAAATTGACTTGTTCGCTTATTTATCTCTATGGCGCTACTCATTCCCTGGCCATTACATCACTTGGACATAAAAAATGCCTTTTTACATGGTGACCTTCAAGAAGAAGTCTATATGGAGCAACCACCGGATTTGTTGCTCGGGGGAGTATGGGAAAGTTTGTCATCTTCGCAAATCGTTGTATGGTTTGAAACGAGTCCACGTGCTTGGTTTGGAAAGTTTAGTGAGGTAGTTGCAAAGTTCGAATGACAAAGAGCAAGTCGATCACTCGTCTTTTACAAACAATCGGCGATTGGCATTATTTTTTCTTGTTGTATATGTTGATGACATTATCATCACCGGGAGTGACACTACGGGGATTTCATTACTTAAGTCATTTCTTCACACTCGGGCCATACAAAAGATTTAGGAGTGTTGAAGTATTTCTTAGGGGTTGAGGTAACAAGGAGCAAGAAAGGCATCTTCCTCTCTCAAAGAAAATATGTACTTGACTTATTAACGAGACAGGAAAATTGAGTGCTAAGCTATGTAGTACGCCAATGTTTCCTAATTCGCAACTTACCAAAGATGGTGAACTATTTGAAGATCCTGAGAGGTACAGAAGATTGGTTGGAAAGTTGAACTATCTAACGGTCACTCGTCCTGATATTGCGTACTCTGTCAGTGTAGTAAGTCAATTCATGTCTTCTCCTACTGTTGATCATTGGGCAGCGTTAGAACAGTACTGTGTTATCGAAAGGAGCTTCGGGACGTGGTATTTTGTACGGAAATCATGGACATAATAATATTGAGTGTTCTCGATCTGATTGGGCGGGTTCCAAGATAGATAGGAGATCCACTACAGCTCTTGTGTTTTTATTGGTGGAAATTTGGTCTCATGGAGAAGTGCAAGCTGTTGTGTCCAGATCTAGTGCGAATCGGAATATAGGGCTATGGCCCGACTGTGTGTGAAGTAATATAGATATATCGTTTTTGGTGAAGTTGGTCTTATGGCCTCTTTGCCAGCAAAATTGTGGTGTGATAACCAAGCCGCTCTTCATATTGCTTCTAATCCCGTATTTCATGAACGAACTAAGCACATTGAAATTGACTGTCATTTCATTCGTGAGAAAATACAGCAAGGTTTAATTTCTACAGGATATGTGAAGACTGGAGAGCAATTAGGAGATGTTTTTACTGAAGCTTTGAATGGGGTTCGGATTGATTATATTTGTAACAAGCTGGGCATGATTAACATCTATGCTCCATCTTGAGGGGGAGTGTTGTAGATAATCATGCAAAATCTTACAGATATTGCATGATTAAGTGTATAAATCTATAATAGGATATTAGGATTGTAATCAATACGTAATAGGAACAAATCTGTAAAATAGGAGTGTATAAATCTATAATAGGATATTAGGATTGTAATCAGTACATAATATGAACAAATCTGTAAAATAGGAAGTTAGATTTTTTTATTTCCTAGATTAGATTATTTATTTCCTAGATTAGTTCTTTATTTTCCTATATATTGATGTATAATTTGTCAATACAATATGAGAAAATTACAATCAGTTCTCTGTTTGTAACACCTCTTAATTTGCACAATAATTA